>BPLR01008863.1:0-84331 GCA_021605095.1 Caerostris extrusa | reverse complement strand
GACTGTTGGGCATAGGGCTGACAACCCTGCCCCGTAAAAAAAGTAAGCATCTCCTGCCTCGAAACCTGCCAGTATGTAGATGACCTTGGCCCATCATGAAGCTGTTGCGCCAGTGAAGAAGACGCTATATTAATCATATTTAAATTATTTTACTTTTTCTGTATCTTAACTTGTTTTTATGTATTTATGTCATTTATATATTTCTGGTACTTAAAGATATTTTAAATTTTATTATGTCAATTTATCTTTAATTAAATTTGTACATTTTTTATTGAAACTTTTGTATAATAAATAAATTAATATTAATATAGAAGTTGTCATTTAAAATGCTTTAAAATGCCCTTTTTTTTCCTTACACGTGTATAATCAGAGTATCACATATAAAAAAACTCACAACTGATGAATATTTTTTACTTACGTAATATATTTATATGGGGCCTGAGGGCCGAGTGAGTAGCGCTCTGACGCCCGGTGCCTTTAGGTTCGAGTTCCGGCTGTGCCACGGATGCTTGAAGGGATTCGGAATCCACTTTAAACCTCAGGTCTCCATCTAATATGACTATTGGGCTTATTGCAGAAAATGCTTACCTCGTAAAAAGAAAACATCTCCTGTCTCGAAATCTGTCAGCAGGCAACGGTCTTGGCCCACCATGAGGCTGTTGCGCCAATGAAGATATATATATATATATATATATAAATATAAAACATGTTTTCATTATATTATATATATATATATAAAGACTATAATGTTTTCAATATTATAGTAAAAATACTTATATTATAAGGATTTTTATTTCTTACATAAGAAGATATTTCTATGTAATTATATTCTATCTATATATGGTATTCTTTTCTTTTTTTTTTTTTTACATAAGAAGAGATTTCTCTACAATACATTACAGGCGTAACTTTTCAGCATATTATCTGCAATGTTTTTAGTTTATTATCATTATTTTTTTTTTCAATATTTCAATACATCACCATCATTGGAGCAATAACCCCATTGTGGGCCAATGGCAACTACAGTATTTTATGCTGGGAAGATTTTAACAATAAAATTTGTAACAAAGTGTATTTTTATATATTATTATGGTTTTCTAATTTTGATATTTATTTTGTGATGATTCAATATTTTTTTTATGATTTAATGTCTTTAAAAGGAAAGAACTTGAGTTATTATTTCATCACGTTATTTTGAAGGTAATTGATTTATTTTTATTTTATTTTAAGCTTTTAAAAACATAAAAAATAAACGTGAGGCGTTCGTTTCACTGAAAAAAAGGATCGACAGAATTAAAAATTTAACAACTTCTGGAATATATATATACTATAATAGAATGTTTTCAATATAATTTTTCTTGTAAAATAAAAATAGAAATATTTTAAAACATGTGCTATTACTAATATATACTTAGTAGTATTATATGTACTACGTTGTATACTTAGTTTCGTTGTCTTTTTCTCGTGTTATAGCGTGTTCGAACGTCAAACGAAAAGAAATCGTGAACCAGCATCGAAGAGGGAGGGGTAAACCGCTTGCCATGAACCCATACAGGTATGCAGACTACTCACAAGACGACAACCAGCTGATGGCGCCAACAGCTTTGGTGAGGGTTGCTGCATTTGGCTTCTTATCGCTTCAATATTTGAATTTTCAAAACGGATTTTTTTTTTTTTTTGCCTCTTTTGAAAGAAAACGTGTTTACAGATCAAAATTTTTTGTTTTGTTATGTTTGTGCCTGAATAACGTTAAGTTACTTCGAAATCAATTTAATTCAACAGTAATTCACTGTACTTGATTTGACAACATAAATTCTCCTCAAGTTAGTTGATAAAGCAATATATATATATTTATTTGTTAAAAGCGGTTGTTCTATAAAACATCTGAAAATAGAAATATAAGAAATCTACTTTTAAATCAAATTTATATTTATTATAAATGAGTTTTTCATGAAAATAAATGTCTATTAAATCAAATTACATAATTTTGAGACTAGATTCTGTTAAATTTCTGTGGTTTTTTTTTTTTTTATTAACAGCTAAATTGTCATGAAAAATATATATTATATTTGAGTGTCATACTTAATTCAAATTGACATGAAAGAATTTAAAATTTTTTAAAGGACATTTAAGATTGATAAGTTTTTAAATGAATTTCTACAGTAATCACCACATAAGTTAATAATAAGAGGTAAATTAAAAGATTGATTTATAAAAACAGCACATTTATAAATGTAATATTTGCTAATGATACTGCAATTTCAATTTAAGGCAGCAAAATAACTTAATTAATAAAAATCTCCAAAATTACATCGCTGAACTCGAAAATTGGCTTATCATATGCAAAATTGAGAAAACTAAAACAATACTATTCACTCTGAAAAGACGAATATTCCTATTTTAGTTACCATTTACAATAATCCAGTTTACTAGTACCAACAAGTTAAATACATTGATCTAACTATTGACAAGAAAATTAACTTATCAAAGTCTTATAGAAAATCTTCGTAATAAATTAAACTTAAACCTACGCATTCTGTACCCGCTCATCTGTAGAAACTCCACTATTATTTCTTACTAATAAAAGACTCATTTACCATGTTTCCAATAATTTTTATGTTGTTATGTTGCCTGTTTGAGATTCTACCGCTTCTTCGATTTTGGAAATCGTTTAGAGATCAGAAAATAAAATCTTAAAAATGATTACCTACTCTTCCTGGTACTTCTGGAATGATGATATCAGGCAAGCTCTTTCCCTCACTAGCTTTAAACAATTTGTACACAAAATTTCCAATAAGTTTTACAACTACTACTGTCGCTATTCAACCAAGGTTCTCCGTGAATCTCACTATGAATTTATAAATATAATATCAATATCGCATTATTTGCATCGGTAAACTATTAGAAAAGTTTTAAAAAATTCTACGGAACAAATGTCTCAATGACAGTTTTCCAGTTCTACTTTAAATTTTTATTTATCATGACATCAGTTAATTTTTATTAACTTTATAAGTAAAAATTTTAAGTAGTAAGTTTTATTTATTTATTTTTTTTTACCAACAGTTTTGTCAAGAATTTAAAAAATCTTTTTCTTCAGTGGCGCAACAGCTCCATGATGGAACACGGCCGTTTGCCTACTGGCAGATTTTGAGACAGGAGGTTTATTTTTAGAGTAAGGTTGCCAGCCCTACGCATAACCCCTCTGCAGTCATATTATACCGGGAAGTACGATTTAAAGTGGATTCCGAACCACTAAAAATCTACGGCACCGACGGACTTGAACTTGAAACCTGGGGTACCAAGCGCCAGAGCGCTAGCCACACTGCCATCGATGCCCCAATTTTAAAAACTTTGGTACCACAGGCTTCAGGTTCGGATCCTGGGGGGTGGCATAAGTGTTTGTGAGTGGTTTGGAATCCACGTTAAACTGTAGGTCCAGGTCTATATAGCCTAAAGTGTGCACAGAACGATCGTAGAACGACAAACCAAACCAATTTTAAAAAAACAGACTATCTAGACTAGAATAACAGACTGCTATTTTACTATCAGTTATTATTTAGATAACATAAATAGACTTCTTAAAAATCTCAAGCTTAATTATTGACATAACGATTTCGATTCTTTTAAAAACCAAAAATAATAATAATGAATTTTGATTGCATAGTATATTCACATATTTTAATAAATAAATTAAATTTATAGAATAAATATGCTAATTAAATATTAATAATAAAATTTTTAAAAAAATATGACACTTCAAATGAAAAATAATGCTAATTCGGTCTTTTTAATTATTTTATTTGTTAGCATTGCGTGCGAGTAATGACTTATCCATTGTGTCTGCGTGTGCATGGACGGTGGACTTTTCTCACAAAAAAGGACAATGTTTTCGTATCCACCGCATTCCTGCCTTCATCAATCAAAATTAATATTTTTCGACAAAGAAACCTGCCACTCAAGAAAAGGACAAATGACAGAGCAAGTGGGCATAATTACGGAAAGGGCTTCTGTGTCTGTTTTCACAAGTCTATTTTGATGACGGATCTCAATAAATGGCAGAAATAATTACGATTCCGGAGAGATAATGCTTCAGCTTTTCTTGGAGTACAAACAATCAGGCATGTCCGCCAATTTTAGAAAAATTCCGAATTTCTTTTGCTTCAAATTGCATTATCATAAAAGAATGTTTCTTCTGGATAGAAATTTGTTAATTTGTTTTTGGAATTAATGTAAGAATTCTTCAAATATCAGTAATTTTGTTTTAAAATGTTATTTAGAATCATTAATATTGACTAGCAGAAATCTTCTTGATATAAACTATATTAAAGTTTTCCAATGGCGCAATATTTTAAATTTACACTTACATATTTTGCTACTGTAATAATAATGCCCCTAGGTAATGATAAATGCTACTGTAATTTTAAGGTTTTTATTGTTGTAGTGATATAATTTGTTACTCTTAAACTATGGAGAGGTAATTATTTTTCACAAGTCTATTTTGATGACGGATCTCAATAAATAGCAGAAATAATTATGATTCCAGAGAGATAATGCTTCAGTACAAACAACTGTGCATATCCGCCAATTTGAGAAAAATTCCGAATTTTCTTTTGCTTCAAATTGCATTATCATCCAGTCACAGAAATTTGTTAATTTGTTTTCGGAATTAATCCAAGAATTCCTCAAATATCAGTAATTTTGTATTAAAAATGGTATTTAATAGCATTAATGTTGAGTGGCAGAAATCTTCTTGTAAGAAATGATCATATTAAAGCTTTCCAATCAGCCAATATTTGAAATTTGAACTGAGATATTTTTTTCTGATTAAATGCTACTGTGATTCTAATCATTTATTGTTGTAGTGATATAATTTGTTATTGGGTCTCTTAAGCTACGGAGAGGGTAATTATTTTTCATTATTTTTCACAAGTCTATTTTGATCATGATCTCAATAAACAGCAGAAATAATTATGATTCCAGAGAGATAATGCTTCAACTTTTCTGGGAGCACAAACAACTGGGCATGTCTGCAATTTAAGAAACATTCCGAATTTATTTTGCCGCAAATTGCATTATCATCCCGTCACAGAAATTAGGAATTAATCCCAGAATTCCTCAAATATCAGTAATTTTGTATTAAAAATCTTATTTGACATCATTAATATGTATATTTTTTTCTAATGCAGCTGGCAAGCACTTAGATAGTTGTCTTTTATGCCTTAAGGCAAACACTGCACCGACGTTACTCGATTAGTACTACCCAGGAGGTGTGTGTGTAGCTTGAAGATAAGCTACGGACGCGGAATAACAATATCCCTGCAACGCTCTACGATCCTGTTAGACCGGGACCTACAATTTAAAGGGGATTCCGAACCACTACAACAACGCCGGGACATCATTAATATTGAATAGCAGAAATCTTCTTGCAAGAAATTATCATATTAAAGTTTTCCCATGAGGCAATATTTTAAATTTGAACTCAGATATTTTTCTGATTAAATGCTACTGTAATACTGCTACTGTTTTTATTGTTGTAACGATATAATTTGTTATTAGGTCTCTTAAGCTATGGAGAGAGTAATTACATTTCATATTTCAATCCTACTACTAGTGAATAACATAATTTACTACAGGATCGATGAAATTCAAAAAGCATGAGAAGAGACATATAAATTATTTAAAAGCTTCTTTTTATAGTGAGTCCACACGAAAATACAATAAACTTTTGTTGTTTGTTAAAAACTGCTGTTGTTAAACCACCTGCTTTTTCAGTATTACAAGGTAATATTGTGATTCCTTTGAAATTGCAAATTTTTAAGCTTATTATTTGCAGGTGGACATTCCGATGGATAAAACTACCCGAGAAGATAACTTTTGAAAAAAACTGCAATATCATGAATGCTGTAGACAACATCAATCTTTCTTGGAAAAAGGAGTGTAGAAGAATGTATGACTGCAGCAAGAATGTTGTCACAAGAGAATCTGTTGTTCATGTCGAAAGCTAAAGAAACAGAATTGGATAATATAATTGCACAGGATATTGTAGAATTATTGCATGTCTAGTATCCCAACCGAGTGACTATGGCAAGTCGAGTATCAAGTCCAGTATCCTCCGCTAAGTCAATGTTCTTTAATCTTCCAACTTAGATTTCTATCTTCTTATCTGTAGCTGGAGAAAGTCTTTCCAACGACGATCTTAAAGAATTAACAATCTAAACAAAGGAACTTTCGACGGATTTTCTGAAAGAAAAGTTTAGCCTCTATAATGGAAATTTTGGATCAGTTTATACAAAATGATTTAAATTTGGATAGAAATTCCATGGCAAAAGAAGTGTGACATCTTGCTATCGACAAATATTTGCTGAACGAAGCAGGAAGGTAAACGACGTTAGACGATATCTTCAATATATATATTGAAGATGTCGCCTGACGTCGTTTTACCTTTGTAATCATCTTACAAGAAAGTTATGTAGGGGTGTGGGTACAGGTCACATGTTCGGGCGCCAGACTGTAGTGTGTACAGGTTGGATAACCAGCCAGATTGTAACTGGGTGGGTTGGGTTGAGATACTTGAGGCACAGGTTTGAGGAGTCACAGCTTTATACACACACGCACAAAAGCCATACACATACAATTAACTAAAGAAATGTAACATATTTAAAGACATATAATATAGATTCTTGGAAGGACTCCACTTTTAAACCGAAACCTGGAAACTCAGATACGCACAGGGTGTGCTAAATATATTTCCTCTAAAGATGAGATGATTTCCTCTAAATGTTTCTCAGAGGGAGGACAGATTGCGCTGTACTACCTCTCGGTGAGAGTCTCGACGGCGACTGACCATTTCTCCTGAACGCCAAAGGGAGGCGCTCTTGAGAGTGTAGGAGGAAGCACGGTTACAATTATAATATTAAAGTTTTCCAGTAACGCAATATTTGAAATTTGAATTCAGTTTTTTTTTCTGATTTAAGGCTAAGGTATATCTAAGTTTTTGTTGTTGTAGGGATTTCAAGCATAATTTCTTAACATTAAGCATAATAACTTTTAACAAACATAACTTCTTTACTCGAACTTTTTTATTTTTATTTTCCTGAATGTTTTATGAATGAAAACCGATATTAGCAATAAATAAGTCTATAATTGATGCAATAAAAATATTTAACAATAAATACTACAAAAACAAAACTGATAAATTTTTTTATTCTTGTTCTGCTTCACTTAACATGCTAAGAATACCTGGTTTAAAAGCTGTTTCGTTTAGCGCCGAAACTTACTGGAACCTATCCTCAGCGTTAAGCATGAATTTTTACTGTATACTTTTAAGGTAACAAACCCGACTTGTATCCAGTTCAGTGAACCACATGCAGTTAGCGTACAGTAGGGAGTTCGTTACAGTCACTGTTTTTAGAAACGAGCAGACTTATTATTGATTGTGACTACGCGTGTATAAAACGTCTCGCATTGGTCATGCGACCTCTTGCTATCGACAAATTTTGCTGAATGTAGCAGGAAAGATAAACGACGTTAGATGACATCTTCAAATATATATATATATATATATATATATATCTTTAATATCATTAATATTGATTAGCAGAAATCCATCTTGCAAGAAAACAAGTATGTTAGGTGTGGGTTACAGGTCACACGTTTTATTAGCGTTAAAAACATAATTTAATGTACAATTTGGACAACCAGCCAATTGAACTGGGTGTGTTGGGTTGAGATACTAATGGCACAGTTTGGAGGAGTCACAGCTTTATTGATATATTTACAAGCGCCACAATATATTTTTAAAACAAGTAACACATTTAAAGACATATAATTGTCAACTTTTCTACGTTCTTCTTTACGCACATCAGTGCGAAGCTGTTATAAATAATTTTCTTCTTTTTTAGACAATGTTTGTCTTCCGCCCAGTCTATTGATGGGATATATGCAACCCCACCATGTTCAACAGAAAAAAAATAAAATTAATTAATTAAATTTAAACATAATTAATATTTTGAAAATTTTAAACAAATAATATGAATCTTCATGAATGAATAATAAGCATCACCTATTACCGATTTAAAATTTAAACAAGATATACTATAGGGAGAGTGTTAGCTAATAGAAGGAATTATTTAAAAAAAATTATGCGACGTTTATAGTTTTTTTACTATTTTAAGTTTCTGCATGAAATTTGCAGTGTTAATTCTGCATTTGAAAATTGCATTCATGTTAAGTTTTTTGTGACAGAATTTTTGGACAAAGCGCTAGAGAGAAAAGAAAAGTTTAACACCTAAACGACAACAACAACAAAAAAAAAAATTTAAAAAATAATAATTTAAGTCATTTTTGGTATAAGGTATACAAAATAACGCCAACACTTTTAAAAGGAAAATCCTTATTGTATTTCTCTTTTTAAAATTATGTACAGGAATTTAGAAAAATTAATATACATAGAAAAATTTTCGGTTCTTGAGGAAAAAAAAATAGTTTTCTTCCTATTGTGGTCTACGTGAATTTGATTATTTTTTTCATCTTTCTTTATTTGAAATATCCTTGAGTGCACCTAACCATTGTGTTTAAATCTTTGAAAACTCCAGACAGCGTTCTGTCAATTAAATTTAACCCTCGAAATGTGTTAGCTTGGCCAACCCTGTTTTTAAAATATTAACAAGGCCATCTCTAGAATTTTATAAAATTTAAAAATCTATCATCACATGTTTCATCAAAACATCATCATCACAGTGTTATATCATGATAAAACGTATGATGATGTAGCACAGCATATATCGACATGCATATATAGAGCATCTTAATTAATGCATATTTTGATTACTATTAATTAATACTATTAATTAATATTTTGATTATTATAATTAATATAAATTTTTACCATTTTCGTTAGATATACTTATCTGATGGGATCTAAAATACAAAATTATTATCTTTTTAGAAGGTATTGCACAGAATTATCAAGAAACATCAATGATCAGATTTATACTGATTTCAATAAATAAAAAAAAAAAAAAAAAAAATAAATAAAAATTATATGCAAACTAAAAAGTTTTAAAAAGAAATTAGAAAAATTAGTAAAGTTAAGAAATTAGTAAAGTTTTGTATTATTATATATTTTCTTTAGTATAAAACAATATTACTATTATTTAAAAATAATTAACTAACATATTTTTATTTTAAATTTAGATATAAATTTGATTTGATTAATAGCTTATTTTCTAAATTAATTATTTAATAGGTGATATTGTTACATTTGGGCTGAAATAATGCTTATCATAAAAATTTTCCTGATATTGATAATGGAATAATAGTTTTTATAAAACAATTGCAAAATAAAATATTTATTAATTTAAGAGTATAACATTCTTTAGTAGAATAAAATATAGTTCCATATTTGTAACTATCGACAATTTAAATTCTTTTACGGAGTATTACGTTTCTCTAAAAATGCTGTAATTACCAAACCTATGATATGATTTCCTAAAAATATGATAATTTTTAATGCAAAACGTAAAAGAAACGGTGTTCATGTTACAAGCTTTTTCCAGTAAAAAGTTTAAATAAAAACATTTAAAACAAAACAAAACAAAAATTGAGTATTGAAATAAAAAATTTAATTTATTCCATGAAGATATTAAATATATTTAGAAATAAATTCAAGATCTGCTATAAAAAATTTAAAAAAAAAAAAAGTATAATTTTTTCACCATGATATAGGTTTAATTAATTTTTTTAAATTTGCAATTAATCTTAAAAGAGATTTAAATTTAAAAAAAATAATCCATAGTGCCGTACAAAAGTCAAAAAGGTTGAGAACTGTTAATACAGATAGCATCTAGAAACCATAATAAATTAGAACTCTTTCGGAAAAACCCAACTCACCTGACAGTTGGCGAGAACTTGGCGACAGAACAACTGCGACAACCCTTAACGAAGCACTCAGCATACCGAAATAACATAACACGATAAAACGCCGGGGTATAGAAGGGATGAGTCGAAACATGTTCTGTTCCAATGACAGCACCTGTTTGAATGGATCTTAACGACAACTTCTCGTGTCTTTCGTGTTCACTCGTGTGATAGGACAATAGAAGATCTGACCATCATGTTGACAGAATCTGTATCCGATCCCCGCCGGGCAAATTGGCTGACCATTACTAGCATGTCTGAAGATTTGTGCTGGCCCGATGAACCCAGCACGACCAGACCCAATTGGGAAGTAAGGAGCTCTTCACTTAAACTTTTTTTTTCTTTGTATGTTTTTAATGTGTATTTGTATTCATGGCGAATGTATAGGTAATTTTTAATATATTTCATTACCAGTTTGTTAATAGCTGAAATTGGTTATATTTATGATTTTCAATAGGCTTGTGTTAAAATATCAATAAAAATGATAGAAAAAGTATGAATTAAAAAATAATTTTGTAATTTATTGAACGATTTTATATTTTATATCAAAAAGTTCTTTCTAATTTTCTGTATTGCAAAACGTTTTGTGAAAGTGATAAATTTGTTTTTCATAATATATGGCTTTTACTTTCTAAATTTAGCAGTGTGATAAGCTTACGGTTCTTTGTTTATAATCACTTCAATGTCTTAAAATTTAGATTACTATTATATAAAAAAAAGGCGAAAAAAATTATAATATTTTTAAAACTTAAAATAACAAATAATTTTTAAAACATTTATTCTCTAAATTATGGTATATGCAGATTTTAGTAAAGTGTATTACTTCAAAAATTCCTTCTTTTTTTTTCCTCCTTCCTTTTTTTTTTTTTTTTTTTTTTTTGTTAAAAAGTGAAAACACGCTTTTGTTTTTATCAAATAATTTTTTAATTTGCCATTGTTAAATTTTTGTCGTTCGTAAACCTATGCTTAATATATACTATAGTTAAAAATTTCTATTTGTATTTCTGGCCTCCTGTTTTACCAAAAAACACTTTGACAGTATCATAGATTTACAGTATGGTTTATGATATACGGAAGAAAACTGTAATGTAATATGAGACTTATATGTATGTATATATATATATATATAATCAAAAGAGATTATTTTGAAAAATGAACATTACCTTTTTTTTTTTTTTTACTGAAAATATATCTAATTAAATGAACTTTCAAAATGAAAATGTTCTGACCAGGATTTTAAAATATTTACTGTCATGTAATTTAAATTCACAGATTGTTAGGGTCAAAGGTATTTTTCGATTGATGATTGAATAAACCTTTGCTCATTTTATGATAAAATATATGTTTTGTAACAAAACCGTGGAAATTTAATTTGTAAAACAAGAAATTTATTTAATTCGATAACTAAATATTATGCAAAATCCATCCCTATTGATGATTGTGTAATTTCCTTACGATCTTCTTTCAACCATTAATGTATGCAAATCAAATGCACATATTCGAGATTCCATCATCTTTCAGAATGGAAACCAGACTGCTCCTATAAATAAAAATTATTTGTTTGGTCTTCCATAGTTTCATCTCCGCATTTGTAATCGGAACACTTGATAATATAAACAATGTTGAAGCCGCAATTCACAAACAGCAAAGAAAATGAAAACACGAAATATTGCAGACACAGCACCGCGTAATTTATTTTTAAAATACTTTCATTCTGATCGAAGACTGATATTCCTATTATTGTTATTCTAAAAGATGAAAGCAGGTGATCGTAAATCCTCCATAGGTCTTATGCAAACAGAATTAAATCAGAATTCGTTTATATTGTTTAAAAAAAACCCACTTATCTTTAAATTAAATGTAAATGTTACATGGATGTGTTTTTCCTTAATTGAATATAATGCATTAATCATTAACACAGTAGGGGAAAATACATTCGTTTTGTTGAAAACGGCTATAAATTAATAAATAATTAAAAATTTTTTAATTAATTTTAAATTAAAAGATGGTAAAAAATATAGCATCAATAAATGTTAATTGTGTAATTCAAATCACCTTAAATATTTCTATTAATGTATATTTTACATTAAATGAAATTTTTATTATATATACAAAAAGATATTGACTGTTCTAAAAAATGTTTTAATTTAAAAATCGGCAACGAATTTAAAAAGATAATAATAATAAAAAAAAACCATATTTATTATTATTTCTTTATTATTATGTGTAATTATTATACTGTCATTTTAAATGTATTTTTAGAAAATTTTTCAGTTTTTATAATTACCATAATAATAAATAAACATATTTTTGTTACGTTTAGTTGCGAAATCTATTTTATTTTTCTAAATAGTCTAGCTTTGAGTTTTTCCATATTTACTTTAATATTTATTACTAGTATTTTTTTCTGTAATTTTTATATGGTAGATAGATTTAAATTAATTCACCTTTTTTTAAGTTCAAAAATTATTCTTGTGGTATTTCGAAATTAAAAAAAAAAAAATGTTTATACATCCGTAATCTAAAATTCATAATTTATACATTTACAACAGACAGGTTCAATTTCATAATGTTGTTTTATTGTTAAAATTATCCTTTGCTCTGAATTTGAAAAAAAAAAAAAAATCTTAATTGAATTGAGTATTTTTCTCATTTGAGTTCTGAAATTTTCAGTGTATTTTATTTATTTATTTCTCCCAATGCCTAGTATATTCATTTTTGTAAACGAATTTAAATTTTAAATTCAATAATACATTTCTTTTAGTATATTCTATCATTTTTGTAATGTTTGAATAACTATAATTACCAAATCTTTTCTTCTATTTGCTTCTTCTATTATTATTATTCTGCAAGTATTTTAGAATCAATAAAATAATTTATTTATTAATCAATTTTTTATTTGTTATTATTTTAAAAGATTAAATTATTCAAGATTTATTAACTTCATTATTATTTTCGAAGATTTAAAATAAAATAAATAATTCCGTAATCGTAACTGGTTTAAATTTGTCGTTGTTATACCTAAAATTAAGCGTTTTTAAAAGTCATATTTTTTGTGTAAGTTCCTTTATATTAACGTAATATCTTTATAAAAAAAGGAAATATTAAAAAAATTATACATATTTTTGCTTTATTTTTAAGCAAAGAACAAGACTTTTTTTAACAAGATTAAACGAGATATTGCATATATTTATTAAAAAGTTCACATATTATTTTTTAGAATAATTACCTATTATGACAACAGAATCAATCATGAATTTGTATAAAGGATGTGATAAAATTATAAAGTGCCTTTTTTTTAAAAAAGATTCACAAAAACATTCCACTTAAAAGAAACGAAAATGTTATAATTTAGTTTTATCTGTGAGATGCAAAGTTAAAAATTTTTTTTTATTTAATTAATATATTTATTTTGAAAAGCTTATATTCTGTAATTTTTTTTTCTCTTCGGAAATTTATTTTTTAAGTCTCAGACATATTAATTAAACCTTGATAAAATAAACACGTTATTCTTTTTTTTTTTACTGATTCTATTATATAATTATTTTTTTCCTTGGGGTTGTGAGAGGTCAACATTTTCTTTTTCCTCATTATATTAGCCGTTGACAAATAATGATTTAATCTCATAAAACTTAATATTTTTTATTTTCGAAATAGAAGAGCGGGGTATAAAAAAAAAAAAAAAAAAGTTCTATTAAAGCTAAAAGTTAAAGAACCTGTTCGCTCTTCAAACCTCTCCAAACAGAGTTCACGGACAGCTTTGGCTTTTTGAAACATGTGCAGACTTACCAAAGAGTTTATCGCTTGTGTTATTAATGAAATATTGCTGGTACCTTGCCTTACATGGCCTTGCAAAAGGTCCAGATCTGCCTTCTGTGTGGGCGAGGTGTCTTTTATAAATTACTGTTAAAATGGTCGCTGATTGTGTGCTGTATGGCGAATAACATTTATTTTTATTTTTGAAAAGAAATGTTTTAGGCAATGCGGCTTAAAGAGTATTCGAAATGAAATAAAGAAGAATTTTATATCCAGTAGTTCAACTCTTCTTAAGATGCTTTTTTATTGTGGATTCGCCAGCTTCTTGGCAGTACTTTATGTAAAATGCTGGGAAGTTGTATTATCTTATTGCTTGGTGAATAGGAATTGAGTTCTGACAAAAACCTGATAAAACGAGTCAAAACCGAACACTCCTATGTTTATGTTCTGATAACGCTGCGTCAACTCTGGGTAGCATTAAATCTTCGACGTAACGAAGGCTCTAGTGGCGTATGATCTGGCATTAGTAAAAAAACGTGCTTTCTCGGTTGTCTTATTATCAATGCAATACAATTTATAATCAGCGAGAGTTAATTTATTTGTTTATATATGTAAATGTAAGGAATAGTGGCATGTAATTAAATTATTGCCTAAATGAAATTACAATAAATCTTTGCCGAATGCGAGGGGTTACGTCATCAATATGTTGTGCTTACGATAAAATCGCGTTCCGCAATGTTAGCCTTCTATGCAAAAAATGTGTAAGTGTAATTAATAATGAGAAATTTTGTATAATTTCAAAATAAACTTAAATATTGTTATAAAAGAGAAAATGGAACAATTAAAAAGGATTTTATTGCTGTTTAATTAGTAGGTTCATTGCACAATGCATATATCTTTTAAAGTTGGGGATTTTCGCTTGGGACAATAACTGAAAGAAAACAAAACTTGAAATTTTTTTACATTTCTTTCATAAACTGTCTTCTTCCTTATTTTTTGGGTTAGTTTTCTCTACTACGAAATCAAATAGTTCCCGTGCCCTTCCCCCCTTTTTTCAACAATTTGTTTAATTTATTGTCAGTTAAAGGAACCCAATTTTCTTCTTCACTATTGTTCTAGGTGAAGAATAAATTGTTCTAATTTAAAAAAGAATTTAATTTTTTTTTTTTCCTGTCAGCTGATATTATACAATGTTCCATTCGTCATTTATCGATTAAATTAATTGATTTCTTCCTCTTCCATATCTTGAAAATCTTTCTCCGCCAATTGCTTTTGCAATTTGGGCGATTTCTTTTCGCTTCATTTGCAATCGATTGCATCTTTTAAAATAGCGCTCCAAAATACAGCTGATTCTCTGCACTGCACGGCATATGAATGAAATTAAAGCATTGAACAAATGAGATGGGAACAATTGAAATAATGTGTCAAAAATCGCATTCTACATTCTGCGTGTTTCATATTCTACATGAAACGGAACAGAAATTATATGAAGTGATATAACCACAAAGGTCAAATACTAAATATGTATCTGTAAAATCCATTAAATAATAAAGCCACTCTATTTTTTGTGTAGCTTTATTAAATCCCTTATGACAATTTTTTTAAGTGTATTTCTTCCAATTTTAAAGGGACATTAGATAAATTTAATGGCGATATATTGATTTCTAATGTAGGGCATTTTAACTAGTAAGTCACTTACCAGTAAAATGCAAATATTTAGCAGATTCAGTGGTATTCAGGAAGTAACACAAGGAACTTATTACACTTGCTCTATAATTTCGAACGGGCACACCAGATGTGACATCTGGAGATTCGTCTGTCCATCACATCGAATTCAGAAAAAGAATGTTTTTGTTAACGGATTCATCAAGTCTGTCTCCAGTACAGACACGAAAGCTTTTGATTCGACATCACTTGCCAAGTTTTGTTCCAAGCTCTTTTAGCTCTAAAGCCTAACGCCATCAGACATTCCGTCCCATCTATTATATCGATGTTAGTAGTAATTAATCCAAGCTCTTTTAGCTCTCAAGCTTAACGCCATCAGGCACTCCTTTCCATCTATTGTATCGATGTTAGTAGTAATTAACCCAATCTCTTTTAGCTTTTAAAGCCTACGCCACCATACACTCCGTCCCATCTATCCGTACTATCGATATTAGTAGTAATTAACCCAAGCTCTTTTTTAGCTTTTAAAGCCTACGCCACCATACACTCCGTCCCATCTATCCGACTCTCGATATTAGTCCCATCTTTTATTTTAAAGCCTACGCCACCATACACTCCGTCCCATCTATCGATATTATTAGTAGTAATTAACCCAAGCTCTTTTAGCTCTAAACCTTAACGCCATCAGGCACTCCGTCCCATCTATTGTACCTATATTAGCAGTAATTAACCCAAAACACTTTTAGATCTAAAGCCTAACGCCGCCAGACATTCCGTACCATCTACTGTACCGATATCAGTAGTAATTAACAAAGCAATTCTTAACTTGATTGAATAGAAGCCATTATATTCCGTTGTTTAGATTTTGCTTGTAATAATTTGCTGGTGCATTATTTTAAACAAAAACTAATAGTTTTAATGTTTATTAACTATTGCAATCCTATTATTTTAAATCGTCTAAAGTTTCATTAGCTGGATTGGAAAACAAATCTATTAGAAGGTCATGTTTTCATTTTCACCTTGCACAATTTTTCCGATTTTATTTTTTGTGGAATTTTTTCCCTTCCCTTCGTTCTCCGTCTCCCATTCACCTGCTATCTGCATGTGTATTCAAGCTGACCTCCTTTTAACCTCATTGCATAGCTAAGTGTGATCATCCTAAAAGCTATCTCGCGCGGTGTGTTTGCCTACTTCGGCGTGCCAAATATGTAAACATTCTGTGACGGCACATGTACATTGTGTGCGACAAGTGGTTGGGTGATTCATAGCGGGGATATGAAAATGGGTGGACGGTGTGTTCAAGGTTTTGTTTGCTTTGCTTTCTTGCGAGTTCACTATCTCTAGTGAGCGAAGATCGTCATCACCACACTAAGTCTTTTAAAAATTCCCAGGTGTTAAGGGGAAAAAATAATAATGTGGAATTAGAAGAAAATGCCGTGTCCTTTAAAAGGTCAAAGATATTATCATTTTTTTTTTTTCAACTTCTTGATGAGATCTTATGCATTGTGTTAAGTGTAATTTAAGGACACATTTAAAAGATGTACTTTTTAGCAAATTAGTGTGATGTAATGAAGGCCTATGTTTTTATCTTTCTCGTAAGAAGATTTGGTCTGATTTGATTTGGCTTGTTATTCTACGGTCATTTTGTGCACATTTTAGGCTAATTTGACCGGGACCTAACGTGTATTCCGAACCACTAACAAACATCCATGCCACTTCCAAGATTCGAACGTGAAGCCTGAGTACCAAAAGCCAAAGAGCTAGCAAATTTGCCATCAGGCCGCCACGTAAGAGGAAGATGAGATGGCCTCATAAATAGCACATTGGGTTCTGAACTTAGGGAAAATTAACAAGCATAGTCCAAATGAAAACCGTGTCTATAGCGGAGATGGACCAATAAATCTTCAAGTCAGAAAGGAGGCTTTCAGTTAGGCTCGAGATTGAGGAAAGATTCGTGAGAACCCCTGAGAAGCCACCTATGGTGCAATTCGAAACCAATTTTTCACGAATTTTTCCACTACCGAAATACCGCGCAGTGAGAAAATGAGAGTGCTAGCCCTGCTCCCTGTGGCGCATTTCGGCTAACAGTGAATCTGCTATATATCATGGTGGAAAATGAAAGGTTAACCACGGTTCCGGCCAAAATGCCCTTGTATACAATGTTTTTCTTAACAACTAAAGCAATTTGTAATTAAATAATATTGTGATTTTTGAGGAATTTTAAATTTTTCCATCAGAATCTTTTTTTTTTTTTTTTTTTTTTTTGCAAAATATTTCAAACGATCAATTCGAGCGCAAGATTTTAAGTTAGGTGTTCTGCTCTTTTCCACTCGAAGAAAATTAAATTTCCAGATTTGTTTAAGGTTATGGAAATGCTGAATGTTATAATCGAGCATTTTCATAAGCTTAATTCTTAAAAATTATTTAAATTAGTTTATAAATTTGAATAACATGATGTGTATAGTTTCAAAGTAATAATATAACAGTTTGGTTCAAAGTTTAAAAAAATAATTGTTATTTCATACGAGAAATGAACATTCTAAAATTATGGTATTATTCCATATTTCATTTTTTTTATATTTTAAAATTTTAAATGTAGCACAAAATATATTAATTTACTTTTATATTATGCATCCACGATATGTTTAGAAAGTCTAGAGAAAATCAAAGCAACTAGAAAGAACCAGTTTATTTTTAATCCAAATATTATTATGGTAAAAAAAAATATTAATAATATCAATTATAGTTTATTTGGCCCTACTCGTGGTTCATTGGCAACGCGCCACTGGTGAGCACTTAGGCGGTTGACGGCTTCCAATCTGCTGATGGCTTTGTTGTAGACACTGAGGAAACTCGGTGGCGTGTGGAATGTTCAGCATCTTGCCTCATGAGTTATCTGGTGTAAGTTTTCCGGCTTTTCTCCCATACGACATGCAAATGCGTGGTAGTAGCCCCTAAAAGTTCTCCCGGAAGGCATTATGGAGCCAAGTCAGACTTCTACGAGTGCTCCATCACAACAGAAGCTGCCACCCACTTTCTATTATACCACACGGGTTCATGGACTTGGTATAGAAGGTGTTGTCTACCAAGTGGGACAAGAAACAATAACAACATAGTTTATTCCTGTGAAAATCATCATCAGAAAATTAATCCATAATGGATGCTTAGTCATTTGTCACATTTTATTTTTTTCCTGACATTTAATTTAATAAAATAATTTTAAACTAAATTAATGTTTTGATTAAAACAGAAAAGGAAATCTAACCCAGAAATTTGTTTTGAAACACAATTATTATAAAACTTTGATCTATACTGCCATCTGACTTTACATTTTATCTGGATAAAAGAACAATTAAAAAAAAAAAGTTGTATGACCAAAAATTTATGTATTTATCAAATTTGAATGATTTTTTAGAGTTATTACTTTTAAACTGATTTAATCACCTTGAATCTGAAATCCATAAATCATGAATCGTTAAGTTAGAATGCATTCATTAATTTTTAATTCTTTTTGTAAAATTATCAAAATTTATTCTAACTTTATATGAAAGATTCTACAATCCACGCAACCTCTAATCATTTTCGAACGCAATTATATCCCCTGAACGCATGGTAGAACTAGATCGTCGCTCATTGCTTTGTAAATATTCCAAAACTTGCACAACGCCATGCATGAAGCACAATCGTTTCAGATGTCAAGATGGAGAGCGTAGGGTTAGGGACATTGTTGTCTCGATACATTATCGTTACAAAGAAATGTCGTGTGGTTGCTATTCATTAGAATAAGCAGTGGAACAATAAACTCGTTGACATGAAACGAAAATGAAATTGGACATCACTGTTGCTGAAGCTACTTCGTGACTGTTCACCTTTGCTCTTTCTACTGGTTATTTTGGTGAAATCATTCCAGAAGTCTTGATAAGACACACCAAAAGTTGATAAATATTGCTTAAAATTATTTTGTTCCAAATTTAGTATTTGAGTTTGTAGATTTATCATTTTGCTCATTAAATTATCCGATTCAATTCAACTTTTTATCAGAGTTTCTTTTATCTAGAATTCATTCCTTGTTAATCATCAGGAGGAAAGTGATACTAAATATAAATAGTTTTATATAACTTTTTTTCTTGCAGTTATTTTTTTAAATGTAAAATGAAAACAGTTGCTTTTAAAGCTCATGATTTATAATTATGTGGTTCTAATCTGTTTATATTCGAAATAGATTTCGTAATGAATAACTTTTAAAATTAAAAAATAATTAATAAGTTACATCAAAAATTTATTTTTAGAGTGGATTTCTTTGGATTTAAGATTTTAAAACTATCTCCATGTAATAATAAATTAATCATAAGATTTTAGAATTTATATGCGAGTCATTTTTCTTGTCTTTTCCTTTTTTTCTGGTTATGTAATGTATTTTTAAAAATCTTTTATGTTTATAACTGATATTCTAAAAATTTAAAAGAAATATATCAATGAAAATTTATTTTAAAAATAAGGTAATAACAGTTATTCCACGTTACATTTCTTGGTATGTAATGCATTGTTTAAAAATCTTTTTTATTTATAACCAAAATTCTGAAAATTGAGTATAAAGATATCAATGACAATTTACTTTAAAAATAAGGTAATAATAGTTATTCCACGTTATATTTCACGAGAATAAATTAATTTACCTGAATTCCTAGCATTTTCATTCTTCTAATGAAAGCGTAGACATTTATCTTTTCCTGATAGATTGTTTAGTATTGAAATATAATTCAGACGATAAATTGTTAATATAAAAGAAAGTTGTCTTTAATTTGCATAGTATCGAGATTAAAATAAATTCTACTAATTTAAAAAAAAAAAATAAAAAAATTGAAAAATTAAAAAAATAATAAATAAAGGGAAAGCAAAATATTTAAAATGTGACTACTAAAAAGTTTCTATTAAAGGCCAATTATCTGCCTTTTAAATCTATATTTTTTAAATCGTTCCATGCATATTCTTAAAATCATTCTATACATATTTTTAAAAATCGTTCCACTATTTATGAATAGTTTTACTTTAGTGAAAAAAATATTCACAGCTTTTTTCTTCGAAATTAAATCTATGTTCTTTGATTCTACTGCGGTTATTTCCATTAGTGAATTATGTAATCAACACGAATGGCACAGCATGGTGCATATTAATGCCATCAGCCCACGAGACCAGTTCCTCCGATCACGAGCGAGGAGAGTGCAAATTGAGTCAGGTTAATTAACTAGAAATCAAACAGTGGAAGGGAAAGAGAGAATACATACACAAAAAAGGAAAAAGTAATTGCTGGCAGGCTACGATGAGTGAGGTCCTGAATGGTAAGTTGAAGATAGCCATTCATATTTAAAAAAGGAAGGTCGCTACAACCTTGGCCTTCACAAAGATGATTCGCAGGGCACTGACTCTGGCGGTTTGTTTGCAACCATTCCAAATGACATCCACTCTCTTAATAGCAGAAGTACAAAGGAATTAATGCCTTTCTGTTTCATTATTTCCAAAAACAGTATGAAGGTAGAAAACTCATATGATACATTGATATATTTAATTGGTATTTTTTCATTCATTATTCTGCGACGGTATTTTGATGCTAAGGATCTAAGAATGCTTGAGTATCGAGTCAGCAATACGTTTTACAATGGGATGTTTTTCGGTTGGTTAATGAAGCTGATGCTTTTAGAAATAGAATATCTGATGACAAACAATAATGCAATAGCGTAGATGTAGAAATTAAGATTCATATTGTGGTGTGATTTAAATACAATGAGGAATTATAAATATGAAATAAATTAGTTAGTATTAATTTTTAGATTTATATGTATGCAGTTTTGTGATTAAAAAATGCATATAAAAATAAATGATAAAAAAAAAAAGCAAAATCATTTGTTGTTGTTTTTCTGTTGTTAAAAGTTTATCAAAATAAAATATTTAAATAAGGAAAAGTCACTATTTCAAAAAAGGTCAAACAGTCATAGTGCTTTTGATATGTTCTTAAAACAAGTTTTAAATGCAAGCCATTTATGGTCATAAAGTGTAAAAAAACAAGGTAGGAAAGAAAAACTAGATTTGCTTTTTGATTGTTACCTCTTTCTCAGAAAGGTATGTTTGAAAACAATATGACATATTTTTTATTTTATATTCTTAGACCTTATCAATAGATAGGGGGTAGAACTACCATTTTTTTTTTTTTTTTTTGGGGGGTATAACGTTAGTTGATGTATTTTTTTTATTTATAATTTTTCATTCACTTTAATAATATTTTGTCAAAAATATTTTTCTATCTCTAATTATTGAAAAAGATAAATCTCTGATTCTGATTACATTTTTAAAATTTGAAAAATGCATTGTTGCAAAATAAAATTTTAGGAAATTATTGTAATTACTGTAACTAATCCACCTTTGCATGATTATAAATACAATTGCTACGCCATAACATTATTAATAAAATATTTATTGAGTACTGTTATTTCCAAAAATCGTTTTCACTCATCTAATCTCATAAAGTATCTAATGAAGAATGTAGATTTGCGATCGATTTAGCAGATATAGTCATTAAAAAAATATAATTGTTTTTGTCAAACCTGTTGATGTCGATCTCCTCCTTAATCTGATTAAATGCGTGACGTTCTCTTGAAAAGGAAATCATTTCTAATATCTGTAGTCTTAAATCACGTAGGTAACCGTTCAGTCGGAAAAACTTGTTGTGAAACGTTACGTTTACGGAATGAACAACCACCTTTGATATCAGAATAATCTCACTGACGAAAGAACACGTTATCTTTACTGACATGCACGCGAAGCGAAAAATTTTTTAGAAAGGCTTCCAATGTTAGGGTTAGAAACCAGTTCAGTTCGTAAAAGTTATTAAAAGAAAGAGAGAAATAAATACAAATAAGAATATCACCGGAAATTCCTTCTCTAAACTTGATTATGGAAGGTTCAAAACATTATAATCATTGTTCTCAAAGAACACCTCTTTCCTAGCAGAGAACAATTTGTTATTTTCTGTGGAACTATTGTTTATCTTCGGGCGTAGCCTTCGTTATAAGTAAGAAAGATTGATGAAGTGTGAGATGCATAAGGTGGCTGAAAATTTTGCATGGTTTAATGATTTTAGTAGGGGTGAAAGGTAAATAGCTGTTTCTCATGTTAGCTTCGATGTGAACTGAATTAAGTATTAAAAAATCCTTTTTTATTGCACTTAGGCGTTGGTGTTAAGGTCAGACTGTACGTTATAACTTCTCTCATTTTGGAAAATCGAAGGTTAATCATATTTTTTCTTCCTTCATATATGAATAATTTTTTTTTAACGAGAATATTATTTAATCGATTAATAAACTGTAAAATAAAATAGTTTATATGGAATTATTATAAGCTGTTGATGGCAATTGGCGTACCGTTTACGGAATACTAAACTTGAAATTCTTTTTAAATAATGGTTTGATTTCGGAAGCAAATCATGGGAATATTTTTTTTTTTTTTGTTACATTTAAGTGTTGATGCAAGGTGAGACTAATCTGTAATAGTATCACGAGTTTCTGAAAAGTAAAAATGAAAAAGTACTTTCACATTTCATGTATCATTACTCTTGTTCGTTAAATTTATGGCTGTTTGATTTGTTTAATCAAGTGTGAAGAAGCAATTGGATCTTTTTTACACTCATGTCCATAAATTAAGGATAATTCAGAATCACACAGAAACTGAACTCTAAAATAAAAATTTCACCTGTAGAATTATCTTTTCACATCTTGAAAAGAAAATGCAAATTACAGGAAACCACCAGGTGGCGCGGATAGTACGTCACAATGACGAGAGTGTAAGAGAGGGGGTATATAAGGAATGGTGGCAAAGAAGTAAAATTGTTCACAAGTGCAATTTTATGACAAAAGGAAACATTTGGATGATTTTTTACGTGGTGCAATAACGACTGGAATGTGGAGTTATGGCACAAAGAATCGCCCACATTTGGATGATTTTTTACGTGGTAGAATTATCGGGCGACTGGAATGAGGACCGGTATTTAGCAGTTACCCAGCTGAGCACAGCATCAGACCTGTCTCGTCAGCTCTTCAGCTACCGGTATGATAGTTTCAAGGCATACCGTGTCATTGGTCTATATGCCCAGAGTGTCATCTCCAGGCTTCACTGTCGCCTGCGATTCCAAGATGATGTAATGTGGTCTGGATGTGTTTTCCGCGAGTCAGGTTTGCCCCTCGACTTTCAACGCCAATGAGGACCGTTATTTAGCAGTTACCATTGAAAAGAAACAGTTACGGAGTGCACAGCATCAGACCTCGTTTGTCAGGTTTGTTTTCCACAACGCCATGGGTGCTGAATTTCAGGCCACATTATGGATGACAACGCCAACATGTCCTCACAGTGCAAACATTGTTTATGACGAAACATGCCTTCAATTGGAGGATATCACCTGTATGGATTGGCCAGCATACTCACCGGACTTGAATCCAATAGAGCATGTATGGGATATGCTTGGCTGACTAATTGCAGCCCGTCAACCCCCTCCCACCTGTCAACCGGAACTTCGGAGGGCATTGCTTGATGAGTGGTGTAATACTCCCCAAGATCGGATTGATAATTTGATACTCAGCATGCCTAGGCGTTGTAAGGCCTGTATTGCATCGGCCGGGAGACATACTCCATATTAACCATCATACTAACCATGTTATACTATTTTTTGTAAATAGGTTCTTTTTTGAAATTTGCTCCAGGGAGTAAAAATCGCAATTTTGTTAATTATGTCAAACATTTAGCATCTTTTTTGCTCTTTACCTTTTGTTTAATAAATAGACTTTACAAATAAGTCAAATTTGTTTTGCTTCTGTCTCTTTCTTTGCCTGAACTTCATTATCCTTAATTTATGGACATGAGTGTATTTCCGTTTATTGCATTACATTTGTTCATGTTTTAAATTATTTATTTTACCTAATAAATCTATATAGAAGTTATCGCAAAATAACGACAGAAAATGCGTGAAATTTTAGTTAGTAATGTGTTGCTTTTATTTAAAGCAAATATTAATAACACTGGAGATTAAAATTCTCTAAGTGTCTTTTTCGTTCTAATGCTTCATGGCTAATTTAAAATTCCGGTAAGTTTATTTTGTAACTTCATACTTTCTCATAAACACGCCATGCTCGAATTCATACAGGCTTCATAGATGATTGAGTCTTTTCTGGAGAAAATTGTCTTCTTTATATCTTTTCTTTGAAATTAGGCTTCGCTGACTTTTTACCCAGTAATCCTTTTCTTCTCCGTAATCACAGCTACGATTTTAAGAATTTTAAAGCGTTCCATAAATAACACTATTTTTAAACTATGTTTTGCAAAAGAAAATCTATTATTTTCGCAATAATCAGATTAAAATCTTTGATTGAAGAAGCAGCTACATAGTAGGGAATGTCTAATTCGCAGATACAAAGGTTTGTAGTAGATATATCTGCAACTGGATGTCAAGACACAGGTCTCATTAGTTCGTGTTGTCTATCAAAATTCGTCACGATTTGTTTCAAGGTATCATGATTGAAATGACCTATAGTCTAAAAAGCTATCTATTAAATTTAGAAACTTCTTCCCCTCCCGAGATTTCGAATAATTTTTTTACCTTGAATTTATTGCCAATCTGACATTACCTTGAATTAAAAGAATTGAAAGAGAGAAAATAAACTTTTGAAAGAAATTTTTGACGATTGTTTAGCTGTAATAATTTTTATTGCATATTTCTTTTAAGTATATAATTCAATTTGAAAAGTAAAAAAAAAAAGCTGGAATTTACTGTGCACAACGTTATTTTAGGAAAAATATAGGAGTGATAACTTACAATGAACACGTCTTAGGCCTAATAATTGGTAATGTGAACACGTGAAAATTCTGCTTTAAAAGTTGTGAAAGATTAAACGAATTGTTATTTCAAATATTATTATTATTATTTTTTAAATATAGTCTATGTTGGCACTTATTTTGAAAGTAAGTTGTTATTTTTTATTTTACTTAAAAAAATAAGTTTTTTCTTTTAACAGATAAATGCGAGATATAGAGCTATGATAATTTTGTGTATGTGTTTCTTTCACTTTATTGCTGTTGTATATTTTAGGCGCGGTTCTAATTTTAATTTCTTATGCTCCCTTTTTCGAGCAATGATTAATTTCCCCACCCTTAAACTGAACTTTGGTATTTGATTTAATTTAAAGCAACCATTTCAATAATTTAAAGATCGTCCTTGTACATTGAAAGCAGTAGAAAGAAAAGTGGTTTTATTTGTGAGCAAGGTCGTTGTTCTTAAGGAGTAGACAAAATAAGTAAAAAAAAAAAAATGTCCGGGGAAATAACCAATTTAAATTCCAATTTGTTTTAAATAGATAATGCTTTGAATTTTAAAATGTAACATCAGTTGTGAGGAATTTTAATAATTGTATTTACAAGCTGTTGTATCAATGTGAATAAATGGACATGCAGAGAGTTTGTAATTTATATAGGAATGACACTGTGAATTCGAAAGTCAATTTTTCCAAGAAGGTAATTTCTTGTCGAAGAATGTTGCTTGACTGTTTGAGAAGGCTTTTTTCTTCGTAACTCACCGTGTGATGCTAAGATTTGAATGCTTTAGAAATAAATTTCGTGGGAATAAAATGAGTAAAAGGTTTGGAATGCAAATATAGCATAAATTAGAAAAGCTACTGCATTTTTATTTTTAAAAGGGTGTTTAAGTTTTCGTTCTGTATAAAAACAAGTATTTGTGAAATATTTCTAAAACTATACATGATCTTAAAGCCAAAATTATGTGTGACTCTTTTGAAATTTGAATTTATTATTTTGTGATTATGAACAATTACGATACAATAGATGTATTATATTTATATCAGATTTATAAAATATACCAATTAACAATTTTTTCTCTTTGGAATTTCTTTAATGTTTCTATTGGAAGGGGTCTAAAAGGTCACTTCTGGGTTTCTTTTTTCTATTGATTAAGATAACAACTGTTGGTTTAATTTTATAGTTTAAAATTTTAATTTTAACATGATTTAGGAAAAATCTGTTGTAATCTTATATTTGTCGTTTGTTTTTTTATTTCTACAGATTTTTCGATTTTTGTAAATTTTCTCTCTAAATTTTATTAATATATTTTCATGCATATATGTATACTTAGTTACTTCGAAGAGTTTTTTGTTTTTTCTTTTGGTACTGAAGCATGCATTACATAATTTTTTCGAGTCATTGTTTACCAAAAAGTTGTGGAGAGAAAATTATGTTTCTCCCTCTTTCGTTTTTCGAAGATTCAATTATTCATAAATAGGAACAATTGTTATGGTGATAAGTGATCATGCATGACCAGGAGAATGCTTTTGTGATCTGAATAAAATAATAATGTTTCAATAATAGATAATCATTTAGTCGTTGTATTACCCCAAACATTACACCACCTGATGTTCTATTGAAATGATCTGTAGAACATCATTTTAATAATATTCTAGTGATCATTTCAATGATGCAACAACACTATATATTATTAACATTATAAAATTTGTTGGAATATTAATCTTTTACAGTTGATGTGCAAATACTCTTAATCTAAGTTTATATTTAAAGTCGGCAGCGTTACCTTAAATTAAAATGAATGTTTGTTTCTTCCTTCTTGTTCCAAATTCAACAGAACTTTCCCCCTCCCAGGAATAAAGTTTTCGTTCTATAGAATATTACTGCTACAACGAACAAAGGCCAATCTTCCGAATTGATTCTTTTAAGTTCAAGGTTAAGTAAAACCTGACTCCATGAAATTAGTGTTTATATTCACGCCTTAAAGATCATGCGCAGGCCATTTGCGATGTACAGTCAAGCATATCTTGAGCCGTTAGAAACGCAAACATAACCTGCGATTACCCAAACACACGTGTGTACTATAATTCTGACTTTTCCCTAAAACGGTATTGCTTTCACATTTCAGAAGATATCGCCTCTTTCTGTTATTATCAAATTGCAGCAGGAAATAAACAAAGGAAAAAAAAAAAAAAAAAAAAAGAAAAGAAATTTGTGTGGAAGAAATAAAAGAGATATTAATGTTTTTTATTTTTTTTCTTCAAAGATATGTATTTTTTTCCCGGCTGATCAATTAAACGCCTTATGAAACGATAGAACGAGTCCGTAAGTTCAAATCCCACCTTTTGGTAGGTTTGTTCAGAATGCACCGTGGGCGGCATTCGGCGACTGATGATAGTATTTTTTTTTGTGCGTAGGTGTAGAAAACAACTCCTACGTTCGAAATTTTGCTTTAAAAAAAAAAAAAAAAAGTAATGCTGTTTCTGGTCACATTTGTGAGGTTTTAATATTTATACAATTTTTAGGCGGTTAACAAATACTTTATTTTTTATATCGCTTTTTGTGATTCATTTATTTTTTGTCAGACGACATTTTTAGAACGATTTGGGCCTTTTAATTTTTTTACTGAAATAGCTATTCAAGATTTCTGTGAAACAGTTTTGATTTTCTTAGTACAAGGCTTTGCAAGTTATATATATATATATACCTTGCGATGCATACCAAAGTATACCATAGTGATGTCATTGATAAAGGAGGAAAGATGCAGTCTTTATCAAAAAGAACTAGTTTGCACTTTGCAGCTTGCCCAGAACCTGTGAAGCACGCTGCCAAAAGGGTTTTCTCAACTTTTTGTTAAAAATTCCTAATTTGTTAAGAATTTTTTTTCAAAAGTAAAAGCATAAAAATGTTTGCCCAGTACCTGTGAAGCACATTGCCAAAAAGCATTTTTTCAACTTTTTGTTAAAATGTTAAAAATTCCTAATTTGTTAAGAATTTTTTATTTTTCAAAAGTACAAGCGTTTAGTGGAAATTCAAAATATTTAATTCTCATAATCTGAATTTGACAATAATAAATTACTGTAATATCATATTTTTAAATATATTTTTACTGATACATCTTTAAATAGTATTCATTTGATTTGCCTTTTAATTTAAGCTCTTTACTTTTACTTTTTATTTTCTGTTAATGAACACATTTCGACATCCCAGCCACACATCCAGTTTTCCCAATTAGTCATAACAGTTGGAAACACCAGTGTTTAGAACTTAATGGGAGGGTGTCTATCCTCTGTATAATTACACCAGGTTAATTGCATCACTAAAGGCAACATCATCATCCTGTCACTTAAAATTCATTACACCTGATTTTAAAGTAAAAAATTAGAATAAAGAAATATTCTAATTAACTTCTTCTAAGAAATATTGCCGTTTGAAATTTAGAAATTTAATTTACTGATAATGTGGGATATAATTATTACACTTCGAATATTTTAAAATCGAAATAAATATGATTATTATATGATGAAGGATATGCAAAAAGTTCACTATATTTATTTAATTAGAAGTTATATGAAATTTTCACTTATAACTATTCAGAATATTTTAATTCCTATAGTATATGTTTTTATTAAGAAATTGTAAAGTTTTTACCGTATTTTTTTTTATTGAAAATTCTTGCTAAATTTCTTGTAGGATTAAATTGTTTCTATAATTAATTGTTCAATTTCAATATTCCACAATGTGAGGTGAGGAAAATTAGATATTTATTAATTAATATTTTTTTTTAATTTTTCATTACCTGAAATAAAAGAAATTGATTACGACATTAATAATTTTAGATTTTTTTATTGAAATACATAATTACACAGAACAATTGGAATAAATATAATAATAGGTATGCCAAGATTTCGTGTATAATAATTTTTTTTTTTTTAAATCTGACTTTGAGGGGAAAAAAAAAGATACAGCAAAGCCGGAAGTAGATAATTTCTAATCTTCTGCTCTGCTGTCTCAATTCATTTCTTTTCCTTCTCAGTGGAAATGATGAGACTTTCTATTATCATTTGCAGGGAAAAAAAAAAAAAAAAAAAAAAAAACTGAAAATGCAACTACTTATTTGCATATGCTTAATGGGGAGCGGTTTTCAGAATCTGTTGTTGAATTTTAACGTGGTGTTGCTGTACATTTGTAATTAGGATACAGGACATAATTTTAATATTTTTTAATCATTAAAAGCATTATCAAAATAAATCTAATAAAAAATCATTTGCAAATTAATTATATTTCTATTTCTCAATTTTTAATTATTTTTAATGCTGTTTGTTATATCTTGTAAGATGCTTACATATATTCGGTTTTCATTCAATTCCTTCTATTAGCTCACACTCTCCCTATATATATCTGGTTCAAATTTTCAATCGTTCATAAAATACTTTTTTATTCATTCATTCAAGTTCAAATACATTTTTTTTTTTGAACTTGTAGTGGATGACACTTCATGTTAATACAGTTTTTTTTTTTTTTAAATATTAATTCAGTAATTAAATTTAATTAATTAATTTTAGTTTTTTTAGATTTAAGTTGCTTATATTTACCAATAGATGGCCCCAGATTAACTTAAAAAAGTGAATGAAAATTATTTATAAAGGGCTTTCTGCAATATAGTGAAAAAAAAAGTAGGAATTGGCTTAATTTTTTTTTTTATATATTACTTGTTTTTTTGGTAATTATGATAAATGTTTTTATCTCCAAAACCTATAATTAATTTTACTAAAATATTGCTCCATAAAAGATGACAATCAGATTTTAAAAATTAAGAAAACTACAAAGGTTTTACCTTTTTATATTGCCCAATTGATGATAAGAACTCGTAAATCTTCTTATCAAGTAGCCGCAACCTACATTCAGATAAGGTCCTAGTGATAAATTCACGATTTGGTAAATTCAGTATCTTCTTGTAAGAATTCAATTTTCGAAATCAAAAAATTTCCCCGTGTATCTTTATCAGTAGTTAATACTTTTGGTTAGGTTTTTCTTTTCTGGAATACTATAAATTTTTTTTTAATTTTCACATGGTATGTTAGTAATAATGAAATGTGAATTTGTTGAAATTAGTAATTTGAAACTAAAATTCTAAAAAAATCTTATCTTTACATTGATCGTATATTATCAATCATTTCAGAAATTTTTATTGATCAACATTTATTTTTGCTTACCAACAGTTTTTAAAGTTACTGGAAGTATGAATTTAGTTTTCTTCGTTACTAATGTTCAAAATTTTCAACATATACTAAAAAAAAAAAAATTTATGTATTTTCTGGAAATGAATATTTCGAAGAATTCAAAATTATGCAATAGTTGATAGGATAACTTCAACATTTCAAGAAAAGTGTTAAACATAATAATGCTTTGCAATTTAAGAACTGGAAATGTTATATTTATCGATTGAATCAGATTGTAGATTTTAAATATTTTGAAAATAATATTTTTTATGATAAAAGAAGTTTCTAAATGTAAATAAGATTTTTTTTCTTTGCATTTTTTTTTTGCATCTTATTCTTAAAAATGCTTAAATTAGAAAAACAAATAACAGCATTAATGACAATTGGAATGAAAGCGTTGATTCATCAGTATTTACTATGGACATCCGTTACAAACACGATATTGCTCCATAAGAATATTTTTGTAATTACATATCTTTAAAGTACCAGAAACATTCAGTAATTATGTCATTGTGTATCTTTAAATTTGTTAAAACATTTAAGATTGTCTAATTAAAAATAAAGGTAATTTCAGTATGATTATTCTCTTGCATAACATACTTCACTAAATATAGCGACAGTTGCTCCTCTATTTCAGTGTATTAATCATAATTCTGCCATTGAATGCCAATGAATTTCAATGTATCATGTGAAAAGAGTCAAGATAAAGTCCTTATTACTTAATAAGTAATAAGGACTTTCATAATTCCACAAATATATTAATAATGTGTCGGCTTATGTAAATACTATAGGGTTCTTAAATCATGAGGCAAATGTTATTCATGATATTATATGAACAGCAACCAAATTCGATGGTCTTAAGAATATGGTACTATTCAATTATTATAGTTAATCCAAGAAACAAAAATTACCTATAGCATCACAAGAACATCAACCAAATTCAATAACCACATGAATATAATCACTAACAAAAACTATAATATAGTTTAATTTATGTTGAATAAGCTCTCATCTGCAACATTCACTTGGTATTCCAGTTTATTCAACCACCAATTTGAATTCATCTGGTTCAATTACCTGGAATTCAACTGGCCAATTTCTTTCCGTGAGTTTTTTTACAAAACCAATTTTTATGAATTTTATCAGAATTCTGAAATTTATTTTGTAATTTCATCAAAATACATAAAATGAGTTCTTCAGAATTTTTGTAAAGATTCAAGCAATTTTTCCCACTATTTCAACGATTTTTAAATTCTAAAACAAATTTCATTTTTTTTTTTAAATTTTAGTTTTGGCAACAGCACGATCCTCATACGTGGAAAGCATCACGTTTGCACATGATAATAAATAAAAAGGAAGAGAATAACCACAATTTAATTTAAAAAAAAAAAAGATCTCTATGTCAAACTAAATTTTAAGTCGACTACGAGATCCGTCTTAATTTTGTTGGCGGTCCCTGAGAAACCTCAGACCTGCAAAATGACTGGGCGACTTACGAACAGGTCAAGGTAGTTTGCTCCCTTCCACCACAGAAGTCGGAAATTTAGATGATGATGATGTCGAAGAAGGTATAAATGCAGCCCGAAGCGCTTGCTCTCCATCAATCTATGCGCAATGGGTCGTCCTGAAGTAAATGCTTCTAGAACTTGACGGGTTGGTGCTCCACCGTTTATCTTTTAACAGGAACACCATGCGACATGCGTTTTTATTTTTTTTATCTAAATCAACCGTCTGGGAATGTTTTGCAAGGCGCCCATTGTTGGTGAGATGTAAATAATGGAACGGGAGGATTTAGCACAAAGGAACAATCGTTCAGGCATTTTTGGCTTAAGTTAGTCGGCGTTGGGTAAAGTTTCCGGAGTTGTTATGTCAATGGACTCACGAATTTTAGTGGAAATTTAACGGAATTGATTTCTTTTTTTTTTTTTTTCCTCGCGATAATATCTTTTAAGTTGTATTTCTTGCAAAAGTGGCAAGGAATCAATTTAAAACCATTTTGTTTGTTTTTTTGGCCTTTTATTTCCGGTGTTATCATCTTAGAAACATTCTATTTGCATCATGCATATCTATTTTTTTCATGAATATTTTCTTTTGTAGTATACTTTATTGCAATTTTGTAAAATACTTTTTATTTTTATATTTTTAAAATTAAAATTTATATAATATTAAATTAAAAATAAAACATTACGAATATTTAATTGCCAATAAATTATTGTGATGTTGTCCTAAGTAGAGGTCCGTGGCGTCTCCAAAAAAATGAAGCTAGAAAATAAGTAATAAGAAAAAGTATAGGTTATTATTTAAAACAGATTCCTCTCCTCACTCAACATAAGAAACTTTCATTTTAAAAACTTTTTATTTTAAATAAACGTTGATTTTTTCGTGATTTTGTTTAGCTGGGTTTCAAAACTGGCACGAAATATGTGTTGCTACATCTAACGATTGACCCATATCAAATCATCTACTCTGCATTTCATTTTGAATCATCTGGTATTCAAATTATGAACAGATTATTGTTTCAATATCCTCAAAAAAGGTCTAAAGATACAGTTTAGATTTTAAACAAGTTAATTTAAACATCATTTAACAGACCTTTCTGTAAGAATTTGGTAGTGTTTCTTTTATTATTTGGACTATTGCATCTTCATGAAATTCTACAGTTATCAAATTTTTTTGTATATTCCTGGGGTTATTGAATTTGATAGTTCTTGTAGTATTCTCACCAATTGCTTTATAAATTTCTTGGATTATTATTATTTATAGTTGGTATACTGCCATATGTATTCGTCTAGCAAATTAAATCAACGTTAAATTAATATGAAGTTTCATTTTTATTGATTGCCAATTTTAATTGCTAATATATGATAATTTTAATGTGCTAAATACGTCAATAAGCAACAGTAGCAGTTCATATTTTTATGCTTTCTGGTCTGTGTTTAATATTAAGTTGATGATTTATTTCAAGATTAGATAAGATTTGCTAGATATGATGTTTAACAAATTTGATATATATATATATTTGTTATCTATTAAAGATTAAATTTTTGATTAAAAATATACTTGAAGCAATTTCCTTTTTTTAAAAAGTATGCATTATTTTCTATAATTTTCTATATGTAAAATATAATTTAATCTATTCTTATTAATATATAATAAGAATATTATGCATTAATAAGAATAGATTAAATTATATTTTACATATCAAATAATGAATTTATTAAGTTAAATTATTTACTTAAGTTTATTTTGCCTTTCAATAAATTATTTATGTAATAAAGTTAACCTCATCTTACAGTAAATTTAAATAAATGAAATATAGGCAACGTTTTGATTGCTAAAGAGATTACTGAAAAAGATAAAGAGATTAATTTTATTTATCTTCAACAAAGCTTCGGTCAATCGAACCAGTCACACAAACACTTTTAAACTTATTCCTTTCATTGAAAAACAAATTAACGAATTATCACTGATTGTTAAGAACACCAAATGAATCTCGTTTGCTCTGCAATTATTTTGTTTGATCTGTTATAATTCGCAATAAACCGTTCCCGTTACATCAATTATGAAAGGATTACAAGGAAAATCTCTCAACTCATCCAAGCATGGCAACCAAAACATCGGAAGCAGAATCACCTAAGGTCTTCCGAGAATTATATCAGCCTGTTTTTAGAAACCTTTTCCGACACGCCAAAAAGAACTCTTCATGGCCAACCTGTTTCGCCAACTGCGGAAGCCCCCAAAAGGTCAAAGACGAGCGCCAGAAAAAAAAAAAGGTTCTGCATGGTCTGCAAATCCAGAATCTCAGATGTTGCTTTCGGAGTAATTATTCCAGAACATCTTCTGCACGAAGGAAAATGGATGAGTTAAGTTTGGTGGGAGACGCTTTGTGCAGAGGAAAGACTGCGAAATTATTTTGAGTGATAATTTGTTTGTGATGATAGTAACTACTTGTAACAATACCTTGAATTGTTTCAGCAACGGCAATGCAATTAAAAATAATGACTGAGAACCGTTTTTAATGTCATTAAATGTCGATGCACTTTTGAGATCATTGTTTTTTCTGAATTGTAAAAAGATTTTTTATGATTTTTTAATTACTTACTTAGATAGGGATTTCAGCACAAATACATTTTTAATTAATAATTTATTTTAAACCATAATTAAATATTTTTTTTATAACGTTTTAATTGTTGCTATTAGATAAGTAGTGATTGTGAGGCTACAACAAAAAAACCTTTATCATTTTTCATTGGTTTTCTATTCAAAATCATCAGCATTCCTTTTAATGATCATTTCACTAACCAACATTGTTGCTATTAGATAAAAAATTATTATTTTGTTTACCTACAACAAAAATCATTACTCATTTTTCCATTGATGTTTCTAATCTAAATCATCAGTATACCGCAGCATTCCTTTTCATGATCATTTCACTAATCAATATTGTTTCTATTAGATAAACAATGATTATTTTTGTTTACCTACAACAAAAGTCTTTACTCATTTTCCATTGGTTTTCTATTTGAAATCATCAGCATACCCCGGCATTCCTTTTCATGATCATTTCACAAACCAATATTGTTACTATTAGATAAACAATGATTATTATTTGTTTACCTACAACAAAAATCTTTACTCATTTTCCATTGGTTTTCTATTTGAAATCATCCAGCATACCCCGGCATTCCTTTTTCATGATCATTTCACAAACCAATATTGTTACTATTAGATAAACAATGATTATTTTGTTTACCTACAAGCAAAAATCTTTACTCATTTTTTCATTGGTTTTCTATTTGAAATCTTCAGCATACCCCGGCATTCCTTTTTCGATCTATTTCACAAAGCCCAATATTGTTACTATTAGATAAACAATGATTATTTTTTGTTTACCTACGACAAAAATCTTTACTCATTTCCATTGGTTTTCTATTTGAAATCATCAGCATACCCCGGCATTCCTTTTCATGATCATTTTCACAAACCAATATTATTTACTATTAGATAAACAATGATTATTTTGTTTACCTACAACAAAAATCTTTTACTCATTTTTCCATTGGTTTTTCTATTTGAAATCATCAGCATACCCCAGAAATTTCCCTTTTCATGATCATTTCACAAACCAATATTGTTACTATTAATAGATAAACAATGATTGTTTGCTTACCTACAACAAAAATCTTTACTCATTTTCCATTGGTTTTCTATTTGAAATCATCAGCATACCCCGGCATTCCTTTTCATGATCATTTCATAAACCAATATTGTTACTATTAGATAAACAATGATTATTTTGCTTACCTGCAACAAAAATCTTTTTGCTCATTTTCCATTGGTTTTCTGTTCGAAATCATCCAGCATATCCCAGCATGCTAAATATTACAAACTAGACAAAAAAGTGCATTCTATTCTACCAACAAGGTTTATAAAGATATATAGTCATTTTGATATCTATGCTACCATGAAATTAAAAAATGTTTATAAAATCATAGTTCTTTAACTCGGGCTTTTGTGATTAAAGAGGTTTTGGAAGTCCCAAGTACTAACTAAAGATTGGCAAAGTAAGAAAATAAAGTTGTATTAGATCATTAAAATTGCTAACATTGTAACATTTCTAATATTCATGTGTGTATTTTCCACATTTATATTTTCTACTATTTTTCTACTATTTACTTATCACTAATTTTCTTACATTTATATTTCTATGTATATATTTCACATTTCAAAATTTCTGCGTTTACTGGAATACAAAATCTATAAGAGGGATAATTTAAGAATGAAATTAGACTTGTACTTCTAATTATATGACTGTTTTCGTTATAAATAAGGTTGATTTATTTTAAAAATCATTTCCTGAGAAATTTCGTTATATAAATGGGATAAATATGACATATTGGAATCTTAAAAGATGACAGAAAATTATTTAGATCACGTGAAGTTTTCATTTTACTTATATACTAGAACCCTCTAATAACAACAGAGCCGTAATAATTTGTCATTGAGTCCTAATAAATTAATAACCGTATAAAAGCGTTTTTTACAATGACTGTTTTAGTTCTTATAAAGTTATTAAAATATCCTATTGCTGTTGATCAGATTTCGTATTTCACGATACCATATTTACTCATTGAATACATAAAATCAATATTGAAATCTTAACTGTTTTCCTTATATAATTTTGTTAATAACATAGATTGATAATATATATATAATTTTGTTAAAATAATGATTACACTTTACTACATAAGCAAGGAGGAAAAAATCAAGTTAGGATTTTCAATATTGATTTATGTAGTCAAAGAGCAAATATTGTAACATCAAATATAAATTGGCATACATAGCAATAGCATATTTAATAATGTTATAAGAACTAAAACAAACATTATGAAAAAACGTTATCTTCATTATAAAAGCTTATCAATTTTTTTTATTTAATTATACATATATATATATTTAATTAAAAAGATTCACAGAAATTTCTAATCTTTCATCGTACTAAAAAGCCGCTGCCTCAAGTATAGACAAATAATACAAAAATACTCGACAAGTACCAGAGAATGAAATCTATCTATCATTCGTAAAATAGAAACATAAATATTGAAAAAAAATATTGGATGTGTAACTTTATTAAGAATCAAATTAGTCTCCAAGGGTTTTAAAAGTGTCATTTGCCACCAATCATACGACATAGTCTAAAAATGTTCTGTTTTCTTATGGTCCACTACAATGGACAACTAGAAATTGGATGTGACGATACTACTTAGTTAACATTAGTTAGTTACTACTAGTTAGAATAGGATTCTATAATTGTTTCATTTAAATTTAGGGATCACGGGCTTATATGATAACTAGGAATTGTTACGTGCCCGAACACGTAGAATGAAAATTATACATCTATTTCGTCATCTTGAATCATTACGTAGTCATTCTAGTCATAGAATTCATGTATGCAAACTCATTCAAACTATTTATTCACTTCATTCAATTCTATTCAAATTCAGTATTTATTTTTAACCTGACCTAACAGATTCTATTGTAAAGGGTAACAGAAAACGTGTAAATTCCACAAAAAAATAATAATAAAAAAAATTCCCCAATAAATATAGCAAACGATTTCGCAAGCATGCGCATTTTGCAGCTTTTACTTCACCGATTCGAGCTGGGCACTGGTCCGTGCGGGTAGTTTTTGTCGTGACTTCGAACGTGTTGGAGATGACCTTTTAAGCTTTAACGTAGGTGAAGAAGGTAAAGAAAAATTATGACTCAAAACTGAATGGGACATTACGTATTCCAATCGAATGGGTTTCGTAATATATTTTTATTTTTTTTTTTATTTTCTGGTTGGCCTGCCTGAGAACATAAATTGCTTGCGAGGGTCTTTTTCTGTGGTGAAAAATCTTTGTTTATTATTTTGGGTTTGCAGCGTGTAGGCTGTGTGAATATTCAAATAGATTTATTCAGACAGAAATGATGGCTAAAAATTTATTACTTTATATATATATATATATTTCTATTTTTTTTCTTCTTCTTTTTGTTGGGATTAAATTCACCTACGCTAAGTTTATGTATCTATAATTTTTCGTTTAATGTGGTTACAGCTGTTCGGGAAAGAATGGCTTTTCGTTTTTGATATTTTATATTTAAAGCATCAGATACTTTATTATTGCAAAGTACCCACTCATTTTTTAATGGCATTTAAAATGATAATTCTATAATATGTATGTTAAATCCTCATTGCATTTTTTTAAAAATAAAGTTTTACTTTACCATTCATTGCAAATTTTTTAAACATTTTTATATTTACACTCAGTAAGAATTCGAATTCGAAAATTTTGGTAAATAATTGTATTGTTCGCTGACGATATTTTTTTGTTAAAAATAATAATATAAATTCTACAAATATATTTTGAATGTTTTATTTTCTATTTTTTAAATCTTTATAGCATAATAACATCGTTTTTATTAATATCACTGTATTACATGCTACAACTACATTAATTTTTGTACAATATCTAATGTACAATTTTTTTATCGTTTTTCTATCAGTGTATTTATAATTATTTCTCATCAATAAAAATTCTTTTGATAAAATAACAGAATATTGATAAAAAATTGAACACGTATGTGTGATTTTATTAAAATAGTATTTTCAATGTTATGTAAAATAATAATAACAAAATGCAACATGGATTAAAAAGCATTATTTCTGAAAATTGGTATTGTTACTACAGATACATATTTTTAAATATTACATTTAAAAGTACAAAAGTTTCAAAATAAATATTATCATATATATTCTGTTTTATAATGTATCGCAATTTGTTTTATTCTATGCAATTGTATGTAATTATTAATTTTCACTTTATATTTGTATGTTATATTTTGGGCATGTGTATGAATTATCTTGTGCTTACAAAATACGTACAATCTTTGCAATAGTTATTTCCTTTTTAAAATTTTTATTCGAATTTTACTTTAGTGCCGTAAATAAACATTATTTTTTTCTTTATCTAAATATTGCTTTATAAAGATATTAACGTTGTTGATGACGTTGCACTTGTATAGAAAATATCTGAGAATATTTAATGTGTATGAATCTTATTAATATGAACGTTAATAACATATAAAAAATAAGTAATTAAATTAAATTGATAGTTAATTCATTTATAAACTACTAGATTGGCTAATGTTCTGTTATCAGAACAAGAAGGATGAAATTCTCTTGTAGAAAATTCAAAATTCTCTTAAGTGATTTTATTTGATTTCTAAAGAAATAAAGAAGATGACAATACAATAAAAAAGAAATGCAAGGCATACGGAATGAAAGGCCTCGAATTTTTATCTATAAGATAAATGATCTATTAAACAGAGATTTATTCTATAAGTAATAATATAATTTTCTATAAAATAATTTCCAATAAAAAAAGTGTACTCATATTACAGATAAAACTTGGCTTTTCATTTACTCATTCTATTGTAGACGCTTTCAACATAAAAACAGAAGTAGTAACATAGTTAAATGACTGTCTCTGTATATACTACTGTGCCCAAAAAGTAAGACCAATTATTATTTTTTTCAAAAACCTAATATTTATTCTTCCAAATTTATTACAACGCCTTCAAAGTAATCCCCTCCGAACAGAATGAACTTACGCCAACTTTTTTTTTCCAACCTCAATGCATGTTAAAAAAGTCATTGGCAGGGATAGCCTTCGAAGTGCGCGGCGATTCAAGTTGAATCTCTTCAATCGACTCAAAATGGTGTCCCCGGAATGGTCCTTTGAGTTTAGGGAATAGCCAGAAGTCGCACGGTGTGAATACTGTGGTTGTGGATAGTGGTTGTAGGTAGTGGTAGGTATGGTGTGGTAGGTAGTGGTAGGTATGGTGGTAGGTATTGGTATTGGTAGGTAGTGGTAGGTATGGTGGTAGGTATTGGTAGTGGTAGGTATAGTGGTTGTGTGGTTGTAGTATAGCATAAATTAAGCATAAATAATAATCAATTAAGCATTTTTCCAAAATTTTAAATGTTTAAAATTCCTTTTAAATTTCATTTATTGAATCTATCATCAACAAAATTTTGATTAAAGTAATAATACCGTAAAGTAATAGTACCGTTAAAGTATTTCTAAAAGTAATAATACCGTAAAGTAATAGTACCGAAAAGTATTTCTAAAAGTAATAATAACGTAAGTATCCAGTATATACTGCATTTAAAGTTATTGTAATTTTACTACAGTTTTTTTATATATGTATAAAAAAAGTCATCAACCATGGAGAGGCATTTCTTTATCGGCCAAGAATTTATGCTGCAATGAAGTTGACTTGGTCCACAGATTTCCTTAGTGTGGGAAAATTTGCGATCCGAAAATGTTAGGTCAAAGTTTATTGGACATTGTTTTGATAAAGCTTACAATGATTGGCTAATGTTCTGTAACTAAAGTCGTAAAATCACTGGTGAGGAATTTGCAATTTGCTGCTAGAACATTTGTGTTATTCATTGAGAAATATGTTTAAAGAAAACATAGTTTTAACAAAATAAAAAAGTTAAAAGGAATTTTAATTGGCATTTAGTAATATTAATCGCGAGTTAATGACAAAAAAATTTGAAAATTCTTTTTTTTTTATAAATATAAACATATTATAACGAATTGGTGTTCTGATTATCGGTTGGTGTAATTTATTTTATTCAATATATTCGAATCTACCATGTTTTAAAAGCTTATATATTATTACATAATATGGTGATTAAGAGAAAACAAACGTATAATTATAACTTTAAACGAACAGTTTGCATTTTAATTTTAAATTACAAAATAGTTTTTAATTTGTGTTGAAGTAATAAAAGATAATGTGCCAATTTATCGAACAATTTAGTTTCTCAAATTGAGACCGATTTTATAATGTACTAACATTGACACGATATTGCCCGGTTACATAAAACATTTTTAGTTTAGTTTTGATAAATTTTATTATGATAAAATAAAAGTGCAGAACTAAAAGTTTTAAGATTTTAAATAATGTGAATTAGCTAAATAAGCAATTATTCTTATAAGTAAATTCCTAGTAATTTTTTCGCACCAATGTTTTTCAGCATTTTTTAAAGATTATAATTTTATTTGTGAAATAAACCTGGAAATGAATGCAATCAAAACAGTAAAATATTTTAATTACTTTTTGCAATAATAACTAATAATGTTACCAGATTCGCTATAATCATTTTTATTGCCTGAGACGCCATCTAGTGACTCGAAAATCTTGTGGCAAAAATAAAATAAGGTTTTTATATAATTAAAGTTAATTAATACAATTTTAAAATTTTTTTTCATCTATGCATAAATAAAAAGTGATTTCTAAGAGAAATTGGAATTTTCTTTCTTATAGTCTTTAGAAAATACAGATAAACAGAAAATCCGTTGCTTTACATAGAGAGATTTCTTTTGGCAATAAGTATTTAATTACATGCTTGCCATTAATTTCAGTTGTTGCATGGCCAAAATTGAAAATATTAAAAAAATAAAATTTATTTTTTATTTAATTTTATAATTTATTGATGAGCGTTTATTTCTAAGAAATGTCTTAATTTTTACCATTTTCATCTGTAATAAAAATATAAGGAATCCACTTTTTTTTATTGAAATGGGCTCCACTTATTACTGGCTTTAAAGAAGTTCTTCGACAGCTGTATTTTTAAAATCAAATGCTGTGAATGATGCTAATACAAAAGCTCCGATAGGAATGAGGGTTTCATTTACGGATTAGCCTATTTTCATTTATCGATAACATTAGAACTCTATTACGATCATAAAATTAAAATATTTAATGCTTTCAAACAAATGCTTCAAACAATAAAAAAAAAAAAAAAAAAAAAAAACATTATCAAGAATATTTATTAATTTTATCTTTCTCGGATTTTAATCAAATCTTGCAACACAGGAATTAATCCAATTATCGTTTTGAATTAATAAAGCGGAAATTTTTTCATGTATTATTTTGTATTCTGCCAAATTCGAATATTGGCTGAATACAAATTTTTTTTCACTGTTTTACATTATACTGTTTTTAACATGGAGCAGGTTTTAAGTTACCAAGAAATATTCCTGGAGTAACTAGTATTTTTGTATGTATTCTTTGTAATTAATAATTACAATAAAAATTATAGATACCTCAAATCGAAGACATTGAGGATTCCTTGAGTTCGGTTGGTCGCTCTACGATCATTTTTGTGCACACTTTAGGCTAACTAGAACGGGACCTACAGCTTAATGCGGATTCCAAACCATTAACAAGCATCCATGCCACCGCCAGGGATTCGAACCTGAAACCTGTGGTACTAATGGCCAGAGCCATACCAATCCTTGAAGCAAATTAAGGAGTTTCCCATTAAATTATTTCTTGTCTTTTTTTGTAAATTTATAATTTACTATGTAGTCTGTTTTCAGTGGGGTCTGATGGCCGAATGGCTAACGCTCGGTACCACCGGTTTCGTGTTCGAATCTAGCGGTGACATGGATGGTTGTAATGGTTCGGAATTCACTTTGTGGGTCTCGGTCTCCATATGACCGTAGAACGTCACAGAGCTCAATTAGACTTCTCACCCACATCATTCCCAAACTGTAAAGGGGCAACTCAGCTCTAGGCACAGTGGTGTAGTAGTAGTATGTTTTCAGTCTATTATGAACATTTATTAATACGTCATGATATTTAAATTGTTTGAAGAGCATATGATGTGGAGAGGGACAAAATCTCACCAATGAAGATTTTTTTTTTTATTATAGAAAGGGTAATTAAAAAATTAAATTCGAATAATAATAATAAAAACATTCAAAATTTTGTTTGACCAGTTCCGTTGTAAATGCGACTCAAATAAAAATAAAAAAAAAAAAAAACTGTGCAAAAATACCGTATTGCTAGCTCTGTTTTTAGCCATTACACCAGCAATAAAAGCAGTTTGTCTTTTCTGTGTCCTTCCGCGAATTCACATTATGGTGATAAGATGATCAAACACTCCACATATAAAGCACGCGACACGAACGGCCGTGAATGGTCATCCAAATGAAGAATTCGAACGTCATTCTACCTGTACTCGAACCAGAAGTAATATTTTGATAAAGGGCAGGTGCAAAGGGTTTCGACGCCGACATACGAGGTAGGTTCGTTGTTTTAGGAAAATGGAATGCTCAAATTCCTGTCTGTTGCGGTAATAAACATGTTAACAAGCTGATAAACCTGGAATGGAAAGCTTTTTATTTATACTTCTGATGTGTTTGCCGACGATGGTGGTCATGAAATAGTGACATAGCAATTGTAGCTGCCGTGTGATATTCAGAATCCTGGGGTGTTAAGTTGTTATTTCTTGCATACATTTGTGTGAACAGCTTAATGCTAAGTGCGAGTTACTTAAAAGATGCAAAAAAGGATTCTAACTCGAAAATAGACTGTTAAAAAACAACATGGTTTAAAGACAGCTGCGATCCTTTTTATGCAGATCTTTAATTTTTATTTACTTGCAATTATCATATTGCAAATTTCTGTACCAGTATTTGCTGGTACTGACGGAGTTGTGAAAAAAAATTTACGTGATAAAGAATATTCGTAGGTGGAATTTATGAAGACATTCTTTATTAAATGATTTCTATGCGTTTGTGTGAGCGATATACAATGGAATCTCAAATAAAAATCCTGCAATTATCATATTGCTAATTTCTGTACGTAGTATTTGCTGGTATTGACGAAGTTCTAGGAAAAATACGTTTACTTGAAAAAGAAAATTCGAAGGTGGGAATTTATGAAGACATAATTTAATAAATTATTTCTATGCATTTGTGTAAGCGATATACTAATAATGGAATCTCAAATAAAGGTTTACATTTAATTTGTGTTGCCTTCGTCATCTTTGTGTTCCATTTAATAATTGATTTGTATGTACATTCTTTCCTTTAAAAAATAATAATAAAATCTTGCAAAATCACATAAAAATTAATAAATCACCAGAATTCAAGTTCCCCTTTTTATGGCTCCTTTTATGGGAAGCTTCTTTTTTTTTTTTTTGTGACTTTTGATTTATGATTTTTATTTCAGATGTGCTCCTGTTGCTCTACACGTTTTAGCAATAAATACTTTTTATTGTTTCTATAACTTTAGTTCCTAATTGTACCGAATTTTTAACTTTAATTCTTTTTAATTGTAAATTATTTTTTATTTTCTGTTTTTTACTTTACTTTTATTTTAAATTAAGTATTTTTTTTTTTTATCTGAGTACCATTTTAAAATTTTTGAAACTTAATTTTTTTTTTTACAATACTAACATTCAGAGCATCCAACTACTAATTGTGATTTAATTTTATGAATTAAGATGTGGAGGTTAAGGGGTCTTATCCTTATTGTTATTCCGTAATGGTATGCCAGTTACCAGTTTTCCTTTTACTATCTACGTCACCGGAATTATTTTCAATTATCGTTCTTTAAATATAACATAACATCGCCCTTTAAATATAACAGCAATAAAAACGCATAACACTAAAAAATTAACCGATTAGTTGTTAACCAAGTTCAGTTTTTCAACCAAGTGTTTGTTCAGTTAAATTTTGTCTTATTTAATAAGGAATGATTGATATTTAAGTCAGTGTCTATGGCTTGTGTTAGGCGCCTCTTTATCGAAGTTAAGGGATGTTTCTAGCATCTTTAATAAGTTTTTAAAAACTCACTCAACTTTATAACCTAACATCTGCCCAAACTGATATCATCTGGTCGGGCGCCAGTAAATGTGGAGCAAACCACTTTGGTGATTTTGGAAGGAACATTTAATTTTCATTACTTATGAATACCTAGAGGAGAGAAGAGGTGGAAAGATGTATTGCTTGTTTTTTAACTTATTCGAAAAATTTATTTCAGTAGCGTATATTCTACTAGACATCATGTCTGACAATATGATCAAAAAGTCAAAATTATTAAGCTGAGGCGGAAAAAAAAAAAAAATCTGGAAAAAGCATAAATTTAAAGTGATTGAATGAAATAATTACTTCTTGATTTAGCAGCTTTAAAATTTCTTTTATTGATTTATAGAATCATTATATTTTGATTGCATGAATTTTTTGTTGCATTCTTAAGAATCATTTTGCAACATTTACAATAAGAGTCCTTGTCATTTTGTCCTGTTCGAACTCGAAACCTGTGGTACCAACGCCAGAGCGCTAGCCACTCGGCCATCAGGTCCCTGAACGAGAATATAAACTTAAGTATTTATCTATAGAATTTCAGTTCAAAAACAAAAAAAAAAATTTTTTTTACCATACTTGTTATAATACAAATAAAAAGCTTCTGAAATTTGCACAAGGTTGAAATTTTGCATTAGACTAAATTGTTTCATTTTCTTTCTCTTCCCGAATCCTATTAAAAATACGTTTTACTATATTCTGTTATTATTTTTTTTACTAAATAAACTATTATATATAAAGCCTGTATTTGTTATAACAAAAACGTTTTTGTTAAATTAAATAAAAATGTTCTTTAATTTTCTAAAAATTTATTGAATGCTTATTTTTAAAACAATAAATTGTATGCACTAAAATGCTATACTATTTTCAAATAGTATAGCGTTTTAGTGCATTCAATTTATTGTTTTTAAAAATAAGTATTCAATAAATTTTTAGAAAACTACGATCTGAGTTATTCGCGATCCTTGGCAGATATGTAATAGATTCAACATTCTCTATGGTGCACTATGGAGGTTCTGTTACATTGTATTCACATCATGCCATCTCAATTTGAAATGAAGAGGAAAGGTGGCATTTCAGATGATTGCACCCTTTTCCTCGAGTTCAACGTGCTTACATTCTGATCTACGGTTTTATTGTTCCTTTTTCCCCACACAAAAAACTGGAATTTTCGGTTTCCCGTAACTTGTTGTGTACGAACTGAATTTTCTTCAATTCGGATTCCCACTGTACTACTCATTAGATCGCTCCAGAACTATATAGTAGTATTAAGCACCTTTTCAAAAGTTCTAGCACAAGTGTGAAAAATTTAAATATTATTATGTCACATATTAATTTTATTATTTCATTTCGAATTACATGACATTAATATGTCTTTATCCAAATTATAATTTTTTTTTATGCGTTTGGCTGATAAATTTTTTGATAATTGGCTCATAAAATTTTTGGCCGTAAATTTTTGATGCGAAAGTGGCCAGAAATATGCTTTCTCAATGACCACATAGTTCTTCCACGAAATTTCTTAATTTCCCATAATCGTATATTTCGGTGGTTAACCATGGTGGCATGGCAATAGACACAGTATAATTAAGAAAAACCTTACCAATTGAAAATCTTGCAACAAAGTGAAAGTGCGTCATTACCGGACCATACTTCTAAGTGTCGTGCGCATGAAATACTAATAATCACATTTCAAGTGAAAGAAAATCTTATTTCCACACCAGATTATAAAGGTTAGCCAATCAGAAGCCCAATCTCCTGCTCACTCAGGCTTCTTATTGGTACACATTTTATGACGTGCGATCTTAGCATCTGGTGGGAATCCATCTAAAGAGGAACTTAATTTCAGAGATAACTGTACCGTACTTTGTTCCATCGTAGAAAATACATCAAAGGTCAGCAATCTGACTGTCGATGCGAGATATGTCACAGTGACCATCGAGTCTACTCGTTTAAAAAAAATGATTGTATCGGAATATCTTACTTAGCATTGCTACTGCACTACTTCATTATATATGGCGCTCGGTACCACAGGTTTCGAGTTCGAATCCCGGCAGTGTCATATATATGTAGTGGTTCGAGTCTTAGGTCCCAGTCTCATTTGACTGTAGAACGTTGGGCGTAGGGCTGACTATCCTACCCCGTAAAAAGAAAACATCTGCTGTCTAGAAATCTGCCAATAAGCGGATGGCCTTAGCCCACCATGGGGCTGTTGTGCCACTGATGATGATTATATATATATATATAATCAGTGTAAAGTTTCCAGCAAGTTGATGTGAAAATATTAAAATTAAGTACTCTTTGCTATTTTGATCCTTCTAATCAAAGACTTATTAAATTACATTCAAACAATAACCTTGTTTTTATCCCGCGTCTTACGATCACAACTCGGGCAGATACTCATCTGGATATCTGCATTGCTCTAATGCTCTTCTTTTTTTTCTTGCAAAATACCCTTGATACTTTGTCATGCAGCGAAGAAAGGAAGATCCATTTATACCTGAAGTGAAAGTTCATTTATTTCACGTGCTTTCACGTCGTTTCAAGTGCTTGCTGAAGCTTGACTGAGCTCCACGACCACGCAAACCCTTGAGTGCAAGACTCCCGAGAGGCGGCCATTTGTAACCACTTTGAATGGCCCTTTGTTAAACAACAAGGATCCTTAGAATTTGCGTTACTTTGACTAATTATAATAGAATATGCTTTTTCTTCACTCTCCTGCTATAAAGACGGTGCATTGATTGGGTAATTTATTATCTTCCTTCACTTTCACTTATTTTGGAACTCGCCTAATTAACTTAGTAGAAGAATCACCAAGTGCGTGGATTTGATTCGTTGTCAGATAATAATGCTGCTACATTCGTGGTTTTTATGCCTTGGGAAAACTGAAAAGATGGATCGTTGCCTTTCGTGTTTACTGGATTGCACTTGGAAGCTTAATTTGCTTATGGAATACAACTAGTATTTCTTTTGCTAAATATGCTTATGAAGTACAACTAGTATTTCTTTTGCTTAATATGCTTATGAAGTACAGCTAGTATTTCGTTTTGCTTAATTTGTTTATGAAGAACAACTGGTATTTCTTTTTTGCTTAGTTTCCTTTTACATAAGTTAAAAATAAAATTAATAAATAAAATAAAAATAAAAAAAGAAGCTATTGTATTGTATATTTAGAACAATTTTACTTATAAAATTCGTTCGATTTAGATACATATGGAGGAGACCTGATGGCAGAGTGGCTGGCGCTCGGTACCACATGTTTCGGGTTCGAGTCCCGCCGGTGCCATGGATGTTTGTAGTGGTTCGGAATCCACTTTAAACCGTAGGTCCCGGTCTAATAAGATCGTAGAGCGCTATGGGGTAGCGTTACTTGCGTCCATAGTAGTATATCTTCAAGCTACACCCTGGCTAGTGCTAAATGAGTAACAACAGTGTAGCCCTTGCTTGTGGAATAAAGATTAACTGTCTCTGTATTGCCAGCTGCATTAGAACAACAACAAATACATTACAAATAGCTGTTTTATCAATTGTAATTGATAATAAAATAAGAGTTAATTTTTTTATATTTTTTTAACAGCCTATTGAAAAATTTTGGGATAGTTTATGTTCAATGTTTTTAAAAGTTCTTTTTATTCCAAAATAATCAATCTAGTTACTGAAAATAACATTGTAATTGAATTCGTTTATCGTCGACATGATTATTTATATAGTTGATAGAAAGGGAAAAACAGCTGAACCAACAGTTAATTAAAGTATTATTTTTTATTTATTACAAATGATTATCGCTATTAATTGTAATAAATATCTGTATTCAATATTTTTTGTCATATTTTAAGATTAGAAATAAATTAGAAGCATTTAGAATAAACTCCCTATTTATTTTGTACTCGTTTAATTAGCTAACGAATTAAAGAAGTATTATTTTTTGTTTTAAATAAAATTAATACAAATAATTGATTTATCATTTGGTAATAATGCAATATTCATATTTTTTATTCAATTGAAGTATAAATTAAAAACTTTTTATTGTTTATATTCTTATTAATAAATCATCACGCTTTGTGAGAGTAAAATTAAATCCACCAAAAATTCATAAAACAATTTTTTAGGTTTTTGAAAAGGTGGTTTAAAATGGCGTTATTACATGAACGACATTTTGAAAACGGATACAGCGTCGTAAACTCTTATTTGATGACCGAAGATAAGTTTTTGAATTGTTAGTTTCCTTTCTTTCCAAAATGAAGGAAATACAATAATAATGATGATAATAATGATAATAAAAACAGAACTGGATCATTTTAGCCCGAGGATCTCCAAGTCACTTTCTAAAGTTTTATCACATGTCTCGAAGCGATTCTTCTTTTTTTTTTGATGATTTTCTTGTGGAATTCCAAAATTTCGACACGATAACACAGTAGCCTGGGAGGTGGGTTGGTAAACTCTTTAACGTGCAACTGGAGTGGAACGTTTTGCCTTCAGAGGAAATACGAAACACAAAATATCATAATTCACCTGGAAACATGCATTATCTCTCGTCCACACTAATAGAGTTCACGATTCTTTACTTTTATTAGAACTTTCCTTTTTTAATTATTCAGTTCTTTTACCTTATCGTTGCTTTTTAATTTCCATTAATCTGTTTTTTTGTTATTATGTTCAAAATTTCAAGGATATATTAGAATAGCTTAATCAATTGTATAATCGTAAATGTGATTGCTATTTAATTGATTAAAAGAAAGACTATCCAGAATAATTTATTAATGGCATTTATAGAATTCCATCTCTTTTATCCTGTGTATAAATGGCATTTTTAGTTAGCATCTAATTCAGCTTTCACATGATCTTTTATGTACCGGTTGCAAAATTTTTCCTTCTCAATTCGTAACTTTATTTAAGCCTTTTTTTGGTTGTCGCCAAATTTATCCTTGATTGTTTTTACTTGAAATTGGAATCAAGGCTATCTTGATGAAATTTGGTATTTATGAATTTTTTTTTCTTTCGTTTTTTTCTAAAAATTTTCATAAACTTGCACTATAAATTTTTTTAGGCCTCTTGATAAAAAATCAGAAATCTTTATCCGATAAAATGCAATAAAAAACACAAATAAAACAATTTATTCATTTTTTTCTTCTTTAAACTGTTTAAATACAAATAAATATACAAACACTGTTGTTTATTTTATTTAATAAAAATATACTATTCCTAACCAATTTAAAATAAATTAGTGTTTTTCTTTTAACAAATATAATTTAATATAATGCTTTATGTCTCTTTCTCCACACACACATATTTTTTTTATGAAGCACTTTATGTATAAAAAATATGAAAAGCTCAGCACAGGAAAAAAAAAAAAAAAAAGACACATAAAAAAAATCAATTATATTGAGCTGCATTGTGTTAAAAGAAAAGTCAAGATATTGAAAACTTTTTGTTATTGTTGTTGGTGAAAATAACTATTATTGAACTAATAATGTTTTTTCTTTTTTAGCTTGAAGCTGAAATCCTTCGCCTTACAACGAGGTTAATGATGAGAGAAAGAGAACTTCGTCAAGTCAAAAACCAGCTCAAGATGCAAACCTCCAAAACTCAACAACAGAACATGTCCTGGAGACGTAGAATTGAAGAAAAAGAAGATCAGATGAAGGAACTTCTTGTCCAAAAGGACGCCGAGATGCAAAATATTGTCTCCCAGCTGATTCTCTTTGAAGCAGAGTTGCGCAGAGAACAATCTCGCATTGAAGACTTGCTCAGCGAAAAAGATGCTCAGATAGCTTCTCAACAGCAAGAGATTGAGCGCTTGAGACGCACCATCGAGGCCAAGACATCAAGTTCCGTGGACAATAGCACTGCTATTAGAGGCAGCAATTCTTCTCTCAGTTCCTTGGACATCAGTGATAAAGACAAATTAAATCGAACGCGGGATGTTCGAATTTTCGAAGACGCTCTGTCGTCCGATTCCCAACATGCCGTGCAGAAACTCAAGGATGGATTGGTCAAGATCCGTGCCATTCAGGATGTGACTAATGTAAAAACTTTAGAACTTTCCCATGACAGTGTCATTGGTGAGAAAAAACGGATCCCGTACAGGGCTCCTCAAAAAATGAAGGATTTAAAGGCCAAACGTATAAATCCCCATAAAGGACACCACAGAGTGAGTGAGATGGTTACTCAAGCTATTTTGTGATGCTTTATTTAGACATTTTAGTGAAAGAACTTTTCCTTTTTAAAAGGAATTTTTGTTGCATTTTAGAGACTAAGAAATTTTAAGTAGAGGGTGCAATAATGCCATGTAATCTAAATTTTTGTTGTTGTTGCAAGTCAGAAAGAAGTTGTATTTCTTTTGAAATAGATACACTAATTGAGTTGGCATAAATTCAGGTTCCTATTTTGGGTTACTTTTTACTCATATTTTCTGGATATTCACATAGAATATCAATTTCAATTTTCTTAAAGATCCTTTTTAATTGCTCCAATATAGTACATGAAACAAACTGCAATTTGTTGCAAAAAAAAATTGAGTGATTTTTGTGAAAGAGTGATCATAAATGAAATATTCAAGTTGTTTCACATAAAAACTTTACCAGCAGTCTCTAAAAAGAAGTAAAAACTCTGCTACATGAAATCTATGAATGACTTGTTTCTCTGGTTGTTGAAATCAATGAATGACTTGTTGAAATCTATAAATGAGTTTGTAGCTATGTTTCATAGTTCTTAAAAAAAAAAAAAAAAAAAACTTTTGATTCACTATATATGGATTTTAATGATTATTTTCTTCTTTGAGGCTGCATCAAAAACTAAAATAACTGTATCTAACAAGTGATTTACCCCGATAATGCTTGATTTCAAGAAGAAAATTTTTTTGAATTTTTACAACTAAACTTTCAGTCAATTTTTAAGTGTCCTTGTCTTGTAAAACAGTTTTGAACTTGTAAAACCTTTATAGTCAAACTTTTTTCTGTGTGCCACAAATGTAAATATTAAAAAGTGGCTTATTTTGTGTGTAAGCATTTTCCAATAAAACTGCCTTTATTTAAATGTTTTATTATTCTATTTATTATTATAAAAGTAACTTAATGATTTGCCAATTCATTTGCATTGTTTTGTTGATATTGAAAAGATTATGTTTTCCAATTTTATGTGACTGTGAAGCAAATGACTATCAAAAATATGCATTTATAATTTACATTTCTCTACAAATAACATTGGAATCACATTATCAAGTTAAATTGCAATAATCTTTGATCTACAGCAGAAGTTTCCTAACTTACTTGTTCTGCCACATCTTTTTATTATTAAAAGAAAAAAAAAAAAAAAAAAAAAAAATGCCACATTGGAAATTTTATCTTTTTTTAAGCAACCAACCAGAAAGATATACAGATATGTAACAGGATAAAATTATTTTTACTATATTGACCTCGCCTTTAAACAATTAATATGTTGCAAATAAGATACCTTGAAAAATTATATATATATATATATTATTACAATCAATTGTTATTTTACTTTTCTGTGTATAATGCGAATGTTTAATTGGAAAATAAAATTACGAAAAGTAAAAATTATTCTAATGAGATAGATTAACCTGGTGCACAGATGAATTAATCCTTGGGTTTTGTTCATCAGCAGTATCCTTGCATCACTGCGATTTGCAGTCAATTAACGAATTTGTGGCAGCACTTAACTTGCGTTCTACTAAATATGGTGAAAAAAAATACAATTATTCTTCTACTTTATACCTTCAATGCCTCCCTTATTAAATTTCCCCAGGTTACAATCCCTCTCTTTGTTTGTTTTATTGGCCAATATAGAGTAATTTATTGTCACTCACTTTAAGAACCTATATTTGGTAGTCTATATTATATTTGAAAGTTATCAATATCTTGTTCTTTTTGGAAGCAGAGAAAATTTCTTGATTTGTTACAGAACTGAAATTACAAAAACTATTTTTTTATTACTGGTATCTTCCTTATGGAAAGAAAAGCAAATTCTGAATAAAGAAAGTGGAATTATTAAAACAATACCATATTCATAATTATATTATTGGCTTAATTTTATTTAAATCAGGATTTCCATTTGAATCTATTGAAAGACCCTGCAGGAATTCTAACAGAATTATTCTTCTAGATATTCTCATGAAAAACAAATTCTGGAAAAGGGGGAATCTTAGTTGACCATACTTTCAAATCTAAATTTTCCTTTTTAGTTGGAATATAGTGAAAACAGTTGGAAAACATCAGCTAAATTAAAGAAATTACTGTACAATTTGAGAAATTTTGACTGCAATATATAAAAATAAATAGAATATGAGAGTAATAACTTGTTTTTCAAATCAATTCCATAAAAAGTATATAAAATAATAAATATCAATAAAATAATGTATTTTGAAAAACAAAATGAAATAAAAATTTTATAAGCCAAATTGCTTTCCCCATCAGAGCAACTGTTTTAATTGAAATTCTATTATCTATTTAAACAGTACCAAGTCAGAAATTCTGATCACAATTTATGAGGATGTCCAGAAAAATTGTTTAAATGACCAAAGAACTAATGATTTTACAAACATTTGATTAAATTAAATTTTTTTTTATTATATATAAATAATAATCACACTTCATACAACAAATAAATTCACTGAAATGCTTAAAAAAGCGTTTTATTCATCAAAAAATAATGAGTCACATATTTCATAATACATATACAAATTTACAGTTATTTAAACAAAATACATATAACATATACTAATGCTTGCTTTTTTTTAATGAAATGCAATAAATAATGAGAAAAAATAAATCTTTAAATCACTGATTTTGAGTTTAAAATGCTACACTGAATGCAATTGTTTTAATGATTCACATATACACGTTTACAATTTTTGCTAATATCAGAAGTTTTAACTATTTTTACTTTGCTTTTAAAATCCATTTAGGACTGCTTTTTTTTGACCCTCTCTGGTCCCTTATAAAAAATGTCAATTATGTAAAATAATAAGTTTAATAACAAGATTTTAGGTATCTAATTAGGTAAATATTTACGAAATTTATTAAAACATATGTACAAGTAGATTAAGGCAAAGAAAAGCAAATATATATTTAAAAATATTTGATTTTAGATATAATGTAACATATAAATTTCAATATTTTATAAAAAAAAAAAAATGTTATTTCATTGAAAGCAATCAAATAAAACTATTTTTATGCACAGCTAAAATTTGAATGATTGCTTTTCACAAAATATCTTTGGTTACATATGGAAGTCATATAATTCAGGTTCCTTCAATAATACTACATTAAAATGTAGATAATCTAATAATTTTAAACAAATAATTAAAATTCATTAAGTGAAATTTTTAATTTATCAAAAATCATGATTTAAAATTTAATTTGATAAAAAAAAATTAAATTTTTGGCAATGAATGAAAAAAAAAACCGACTAGTATTTTAATGATCGATGATCTGGAAATATCTTTGGCTAAATAACATTTTCTTTTTTAAAGATAAGCTTTAAAGTGATCCCAAAATTATGATATAAAATTTAATTTTCACAAAATACAACTTTTGGCAACTGCAAAAAACAAAAATAGTATAGCTAAAACTTGAATGACTACTGTCCTTGATATATCTTTGATAATATATGTCTGTAGTACATTTCAAGTTTCTTTCACAAGACTAGATTAACTATGGATAACAAATTTTTAATTCTATACAGTTTATAGATTGAATGTAAATCTTAAAAGCTATTTATAAGAAATTTTAAATTTCAAGCTCTGTCTATCAGCCAAGAATATTGTTCTTATGTGAGAAAATCAATATTAAGTTCCAGATGAAAATTGAATTTAAATACTGCATAGTGAATGAAAATTGTAGAAAAAGATGACTAATGAGATAGGAAAAAAATCTATATTACATACAAAAAAATAAATCATAATAAGGGGGAAAAAAAATGAAATAGACGATTTCTTTATATGAATAGCTTAAAGAAATTATTCTTGTGACTAGTTAAATCTTTTCAACTTTTATGATAACTTTTACAGAATTGACACACACAAGTAAAACAAAAAATAAAATTGAGGAATTCAATTGTACAGATTAATACAACCTAATACTATGATTGAAAATTTTCTCCACATATTTATTCATTTGATGTAAAAATATGTTCTTATTTTAAGCTTTAATCCTGTTGTAACTATTTTTCAAAAAGAAAATAAAAGTTTTCACGTATTATAATATAACTAACACATTTGTCATTATTTTTTGCTACTCATTTTCAGGAAGGAGGGAAAAAATGTTAAAATGTTTTTTTTTTCTGAACTTTTTCAAGCACATATAATGACATATGCTTCTATTTATAAATGATCTTTCAATGGAAAATACATATATATGTTTCAAAGACTAATTCTTCCAATGTAGTGTACACAGATTTAAAGTTTCCAATTTTGATAAACAGTATTAGAAAAGATTATTATAAGAATAAAAGACATTAAATTACAGAACACTAAAAGAAAGATATTTTCAATTAAATTTAAATAATACTACAAATTTTTAGAACATTATCAGCTTTTAATTTCAATTAGAAAAATAAAATTATATAATTTTTTCACTCAGTCTAAAACAAAATAAATTAAGTTATTAAAGATAATAATAAAATTATGCAATGAAAATATCACACTTGCTGTAAGTATACAGACTAAGTAGTTTTTAATCTAATCTAGTTGGAATGTTTCAATCTAACAAATTTTCTAAAACATTTAATGCATAAAATATTTTCATTTTAGATATAGTCTATAATATTTTGATAATTTCTATACAACCTTATTATATTGATAACATTTAATAATCATAAATACAACTTGTAGTTATGAAAAATAAAAATAAAATGAAGTAATCCTCTTTATATTGCACATGTCAGAAAGCAAAGAAAATGTTTTATTTAACTGATGACTTTAACAGCAGAAGATGAATTGTTTACTTGTTAGGGTACTAGTTAAATAGATACAACACAAAGCTGCTGTAAAAGGAAAAAAATAAATTAGTGTGGAATATTTTTTTATCTAGTTTTCTTTTAATATCCTGTTAATCTAAAATTTTAATTGCAATAAAAATAATTTACTTTTTAATAATTAAAATCTCTCTTAAATGATACTGCTCTTTTTAAATCTATCTGACTTAACTGTTTTGCCAATTATTCATGTTATGAATGGATGGACTATAATTTTTTAACGGTAATAATTCAAAAGATATTTGTAAGTAAAAGTTGCATTGTTAATTACCAAAATTATAAATGGAAAACTGTTCTTACCCACAGTACACGAGTTTTTCCTTTATGTTAATATTAAAAACAAAACTTTTAGTCCTGTATATGTGCCCTTTTTTTTTTTTTAACGATTAAAAAAAAAGCACATGCAATATTTCAAAGTGCAATATAAGGAGGCATGGTGCAATAAGTAGGATGTACATTATTTCTAAATTTATACATTTTTAAATAAACAATGGCAGAAATATACAAAGATAAACATTAAATCATAGCTAATATGACAACAAGAATATTTTCCATATTCAGTATCTTTAACATGTTACGACAAAAAATAACATTTGAATTCTTTAAAAAAAAATGACTAACATTTTAAAAATTTAATTTAATTTTTGATATTGAAGGGAGAAATTCATTTCAATATTTTGTAAATATTTAATCAAATGCAAATAAATATCTATTTCAAAATTAGAATGCAATAAATCCTAATTAAAATTTAACTATAAATTATGTATAAAATAAATGCATACAATTTTTAAGATTCAATTAAATACTTTTCATGATTTTTATAATTTGATATACACAAAAATAAAACAAATTTAAAGAGTCTTAACTACAATTACTCACTAATTTGACAATTTTGGAATTGTTTGACATTAATAATTTATTAAATTTGACTATACAAAGTTGCAACGAGTATAATGAGATTATGCAGTCATATATAAAATTTTTTTGTTAAATAAAGACTCAATAATACAGAATATACAAAAATATCATTGTATAATTATAAATGAGATCAAAATGAATTGTAAAATAATAAATAATTAAAATGACTTAACATAACAAAAATTTAAATAAAATATTTAATAAAAAATGACTACATGAAAATGAAAAATAAATTAAGAAACAATACTAAGAAAAATTATTATATTCTCTTAATCAGCAAATACCTACTAAAAGAATAAATACTTGAAATTTTTTATTTAAACAATTAATATTAATAAAAAGTTTTATCATATTTATTCATTTCCTTATATGAACTATGATTAATGATTTTATGTATAAAAGTCACACTTATAAAAAAAAAATGACTAAGTTAAAATATAAACAGTTCATCATAAGATGCATTCTTTTGGCAATAAAAACAGGAAAATTAACAGTTTAACAAAAAGATATGAAAAATAATTTTTAAACATGATAAAACCATTTGATTATGTTTATTAATAAATTTTTTTCTAAGATCTTGAAATATACTTTAATTAAATAATACATATATGTAATGCAAGGACAAAATTTATCTCATTTTCTATAATACTAGAGAAATAGTGATTATATTATATATATATATATATACACATAAGGCATAAATGCTATCTTCCTTAAAAATATTTTTGTACTTTAAATCAAAAACAATATTTCTAAAACTACAAACAACTTTTAAATTGACAGTGCAAAATTAATATTCTGTAAAACAAAATTTCAAAAATAACTTTTTTTTTCTTTAATAATTGATTTTCAAAATAACTATGAATAGAATATAAAAAATAGTATCAATTAACTTTGTTCATTACATTTAATGATTAATCTCTTATAGAATATATTTCTTACATTTTTTTACCTAATTGCTTAGTTTTTATTCAAAGAAAATTACATACCTATCAATCACAAAAAAAATAAATAAAAGGTAAGATTTATTGTATTACTGTTTAATATTAAATCCATAATATTTTCAACTGAACTAACATTATACCATTTAAAAAAATGAATGAACACAAATAGTTGTTTTAAAAATATGGCACATTAAAAAAAGAATAAATAAATTTTGTTCATCTTAACTGAATTAACTTGATAAATAAACATTCTATACATTTATAGAAACAAAAATGATTTGATCTGGATGATGCATTCTTAAGAATACAATCATTGACTTTGCTCTTTTCGCACCGACATTTCCATTTGATTTTGTCTGAGACATCTCTTCAGCGGATTGCTTTAGGCTGGACATCATGATAGACCGAACTTCTTCTGTAAGTAAGGGTACATCTTTTGGAGTCAAATTATCTGTCTTAACTAATGGTAAAATAGTGACAGTAATAGTACCTAAAAGTAATTTTATATTTATTAATAATTGGCATTTAAAATTATCACTAATTAGGAAATTTAACTAATTTTATGCTATACTTCAAAACTTTCTGAAAAAAAATTCTTATTTAACGAAGTTTTACGATATTACTTATAGTCAATTACGGATCGCATGGAATGGTAAACATTGGTTACATTGTAGACATGGACGAATCAATTACTTGTTAGGGGTACTAGCCAGAAAGATGCCGCACAAAGCTATTTTGAAAGAAAAAGTATCATAGCTAATGTGGAATTTTTTCATCTAGTTTTCTTTTAATAATGTGTCACCTAAAATTTGAATTATTAAAAATTAAATTTCATCTTAATTGACATTTCCTCCTTATGACAATACTCTCTTTGAATCCATTAGCCTGGGGTGTGGTGTTTGTAATTTTCCATGCGATTAGTGATCAGACTATATCAGTACTACAAAACATACTTGAATAATTTATATCAATTCAGCAAGTAATAAAAGATAAAAAACTTCTGTTTATAATTTAATTTATTTAAAATATCTTCTCCATAAAATTTTTTTTATTCATGTATACAGAAACTAAAAAAAAAAAAAAATAATTTATGACTTTTACTACATAACATTTTGAAAAGGATATTATCTTGAAGACATGAGAATAGAATTTAAATCAAAATATATTTTTACACAAATGCACTTAAATATCTATTATACAGTTTCAAACAATACAAATAAAATGTGCACAAATGATAATTATTTTAAGATTCAATGATAGTTTAATTTTTTAATAGATGCCACCTGCCTTTTGTTTTTTATGGACACATTTAAATTTATAACATTCCAAAACAACTTTCTTGGAAGTTAAAATTAAAAGATTTACAATAAAGAAATAATAATTGAATCAAAAAGTCATAATATATATCCAATATGATTCTTATAATATTACAAATTCAGAATATAAGCACAATCACATGTATAAAATTTCATAGAAAGTGTCAATAATAATAGAACATTAATTTTAAGCTAGAAATCTAACTGAAGATGAGGACAGTAAAAAATATAAATTTTCATTTGTTATAAGGTTTGAAAAAAAAAAAAAAATTAATGTTCTGTAAAAACATAAATAAGTTCAACTAACTATATCCTTCTACAATAAATGTAGAATATATAATTAAATTCAATAAATAAAAATTTTATTTTCAGTTACAATAAATCCTAAAAAAGCTAAAAATAAATAAATATATAACAGTTTTTTTACAAATATGAGTATTGGAACAGTTATAATTTCAAGATTCATTTCAATCATTAATTATTTTCTAATTATATAATGCTAAATATATAAAATTTGTATTAAACAAAAAAATGCCACATAATCTTAGAAAGAAAGAGAAAAGAAAGATTCAAACTGTGAATTACACAAAAATCAATTATTTAAAATGCAAATGAAATTCTCACCTTGGTCAAATATTTTTTCCCTAATATTATAGAAATCAGTATATTCAGAGAAAACTACTGGAACAATAGGAATCTAAAACAGAAAAAAATAAGAGATGGAGAAATAACATACAAGAAATTCTTGCAATGTTACATAAGAAAACAATCAGTATTTGTTTAACTAAACTAAGCCCATTGCTTGGTGACTTTCTTTGTTAATGCCATGTATTACAGTTAAACAAAGAGGATTATGCAAATGTCAACTCTTCACACCAACAATAAATAAATTGCATTTTACTAATTACCAACTAACTACCTTGTCAAATATTTATAAAATCTTTACCACTTTTGATAACTCATTTTCAGCAGCCAGTTTTGTCAAAATAATGATCATTAACACATAATTTTAACATATAAAGGGAAAAAAAAAGACTAAGAATATATACAAAAGGATATCAAATTTTGTATATCTAAAAATTAAACAACATATGTTCAATATTTAACCATGCCAATTCAATGTTAGAATGTTTCTTAATTAAATAAAAGAAAAAAAACCACTTACAAATGCTTATAAATTTGATATAAATGTATTTAATTGTATGCTCAACAAATAATGTCAAGATAAAGATTAAATCACTTATATTTATAGAATTAACAATTAGTAATTAGTTACTATTACAATGCATAGCATAGTTAAATGATTAAATAATTGGATTCAGTTGTAATGTACAAGTAAAAAACAATCACAATCTCTTATAATATACAATACAATATTATATAAAATTAATATTAATTATATATAATATTACAGAATAGCCTCTATCAAGCTGATTTGAAATGAGAAACATTTATAAACAGGTTAATTACATTGCACAACAATAATTTAAAAACAGATGTATCTCCCAAGTTTTATATTTTTAAATATTCAAGGTACGCAATACTGAAAAAGACTTTTAATGACTTTGAAATAAAGAAATATTACATATAACAGAATAATGAAATAGGAATGTTTAAGAAGATTAAGAACAATTTTAACATTCTATGTTTTTGATAATTTTCAAAATTAAAAATTTATTACTATTACCTTCATTTGTGTTGCTATGTGAAAGGCTCCTTTTTTAAAAGGAAGCAACGTTCCCTGGTCATTTCTAGTTCCTTCAGGAAAAATCCATAATTTTACCTAAAAAGAATTATGATAATGTTTCAAAATTTAGAAAAATTATTGAAAATGATATTATTCTATACATATGTACTATATTAAACGATGGAAATTGTTTTCAATTTTAGCTTTTCATTTATTAACAATTAAAAAGAGAAAAAGCATGTAATCAACTGAATGTTACAGATCATATGTCAAATACATGATATAGATCATATGCAGCTCTGACTTTAAAAATTAAAAACGTTTTAACTATAGGGTACATCAAATCTATTTTTGAGTTTAAATATGTAATTACATTCTTGGATGATAGTTAAAATTTATGAGATTTTTTTTTAATCAATCTAATAAAACAAAAATATTTTCAATTTTTCTTTCACTTCTTTTTAAATAAATGAATTTTTATTTAATAAGGATATAATAAATATGATATTTCTTTAAAGTTTTTGAAGAAAACATAAGCCCAGGTTCTATAATTATTTTTTAATAATGGCAAAGCTATTTTGTAATTTCCTATTCTTGATTATATAAAAATAATAATTATAATAAATAAATTTCAAATAATTATCATTATAACTTTTTTTCCACATAATAGACTGGTGCCAAAAAAGCCGTTTCCATGGTTTTTTTTTTTTTTTTTTTAAAAAGATTTTACAAATTATTCCTTCAGATCTTGTATACTATATTTATTTGCAAAGCTAAACATAGTAATCCATGTAATAAGTAATGACTTCAATAATGTGGTATAAATAACAAAATATATAGTTTTTTTCTATACATATATATTTTTACTTACAGTTATTTTTAATGATATAAAAAGAATACAAGTTTATTAATAACTAAATGAAAACATCATGGCTATATCTTATAAGTTGAAACAATATAAAAATATTATATAATACTAATATTTAACAATCTTTTGATACTAATAGTGATATTTAACATTCCAAGAAGAAATTTAAATAAAAAGAAACGAAATATCAAAATTCATTTACATACATTTCTTTCTTTCAATACTTTTACTTTCATATTGAGAGTATCTCGAGCCTTCTCAGAGTTGAATCTGTCAACAAAAATGCATCCTGCAAGCCAGCAAAAGATACCAAATGGTCCAGAGAAAAGAAGTTCCCTTTTCAAAACTGGTACACAAGGGTGGAAAAGAGGCCAAATATACATCATTCCTAAATCATAATAATATAAAAGTTTAAAAAATGGAATCAAGACAGAATAATAATTATTCTATATTCAATGCCCTATAGTCTGTAATTAATTTTAATTTTTAAACAGGTTTTAATATTCCATTATGATTCTTTTCTAACATAAAAAAAAATTTATCCCTTACTATAGAATTAATTTTTCATGTTGCACTAAATTAATATTTAGTTAATAATTGTACTACTTAAATGAAAATAATAATAATTCACCCTTCTATGAAATTAAAATAAATTTATGGCCAACAGTAACCAATAATGAAGACTTTTTGGTTTAAAAAAAATATGCAACATTTATTATATAAAAAAAATAGCAGTTCTCTAGCCTGTCATTAACATAAAAATTTTCATTATTTGCTTCCTCAATTACTGAAATAAGATTAAAATAATGAATTTCTTTACTTAGAATTCTGGCAATTATCTAAATTACTTAATCTGATTTTTTTCCCCATATTTTGCTATTTAAAATAAATAAAAAAAAACAAATCATAATTCTTTTTTTACGTGTGTGTATGATGACATGGCATTTATCATTTTCTAAAAAAGTGAATCACTAAAAGGTAAACATTACTATGCTAGTGTCAAACAATTAAATTTTTTAAATTGAAATACACAGTTCCGAATTGTTTTATATTTCAGGTATAAATTTTATTTTGTTTAATTAATAAAACTGAAAATATTTGTCTTTAAATATAGTTTTCTTTTATGTAATAGAAATCATGTTAATTGACACAGATTTAAAAAGAGCATCAAAACAAGCATAGAATTAAAAAATAAAATAAAATATAAGTAGTATAGAAGAACTTACCACTTATGTCTAAAGCACTTTGATGATTACAAACAAAGACACAAGGTTCTTTAGGATTTAGAAGTTCTTTATTTTTCACTTCCCATTTCAAACGAAAGATTCGAGATATAACATGATGAACAAACCAAGATGAATATCTTTAAAAATAATAATACATAAAAATAAAATCAAGAAAAAATGAAATATTTCAATTTTTAAAAATTTATTTAAGTGGATAAAAAAGTTAATATCAATTGCTATCATCTTAGAATCGAACAAAGTGCATTTATAAGATGATGACTCATATTATAAAAATGACTTCAACATATGTATATGTTGAAGTCATTAATTTTCAGTCAATTTTTTTTTTTCCATTTAACTAATACACCTGGTTAAAGTATATTTTATGGTATGGAAAAGAATCACTTTGTCTTGAGTAACAGGCCACTTACTAAGTATAATCTTTATTTTGAAAGGAAAAATCAAACAGTAAATAAAATTTAATGACTATTTATTTAAACTTTCAACATTCTATGAATATTTTCTGAAATTTACAAGAATTAATCAAGTAAGTAATATAAGTGGAATATCTCATGTGGGGAGGGAGGGGGAGGGGAAGAGATTCTGATAATTACAAACAATTATCAAAAATATTTTTTTACAGGAAAATACATATAAAACAAATATCTAGCAAATAAAATTGTAAATAAAATAATAAAAAACAATTTAAAATAATTTGTAAGTGATATTTTTATACATATGCTACTTGTTATAAATATGATTACAACATTACTCTAAAATTTGAAAATTTATTTCTTAAATAAATTAAATTTTTTTAACAAAACTTGCCAGTCTATATCTTATAGATTCATATTCAAATTAAAAATTCTTATAAAATATTTTTATTTTATAAATAGTATTCCTTCAAATTTTGTACAAAGAAGTCTAAATATTGAACATTTTCTACATAACCACTACTAGTCTTTCCATAATTAAAATGCTATGTAAAGATTCTATCAACCATAATGTTGGTTCACTATCTATTACATGAAATTATAATCATCTAAGCTGTTTTACATAATATTAAAACTTGCTAGGTTCAATTTAAATCAGATTATATTTAGCTGCAAATCATTATAAAAATCTTAACTTTTTATAATAAACATCTATCAATAAAACATTTAATACTAGACTTCACTTTTTAAAATGATGACATAAACAGAGATAATTACTAATAATTAAATGCAAGAAAAATTAACAATCAAATAAAAGCAATATAATTATTAGTAATTTTTTTATCTAAAATGTTTAAATATATCAAAATAGTTAGCATGCAAAATTAGATTACAAAAATTTGTTTTAAGTTAGGTAATTGAAACCATAAATTATTTTTTATTTCTTTGTATAACATTAATGGTGCATATAAATGAGTTTAATAAAAAAAACAACCCAATTTTGTAATATAAAAAAATTCCCATTTGCATTAAAACTAATTTAAAGTATCTGTAAAATATTTTTGACACATTTTTTTATTAAAACATAAATTGTAATTATTTTTAACAATAAATTAACTATACATAGTATAATACTAAAACATTTGTATACCAAGTCAAGAAATAAATTTACACTAATGTTATTGGAAAAAATAAAAAAATTAATCAAATTAAATTAATAAATTATTTTCATATTATTTACTCACAGCAAATTTTCCGGATTGCCGGGCTGGCACATTGAAAATGGAATACAAATAAGAGTAACTGTAAATATTGCAACATAATAAAATACTAATTTTACATAAAATTTAGCCGACCGATTAATTGAACATAAAAAGAATAGAGTAATGATTATGAATGCGAAATAGCAAAATAAATTAACAACCATGATTATATACACAGTAATTCAATCACAATTAATACTGTTAAGGGTTTAATGCCAATTTTAGGGAAACCCCTCACCCACTAAGGATACCAAGTGTTTGAAATTTTCAATTTGCCATATTTTTGTAGCAAGCATATACAAAAAGAAAAAAAGGGTTGTTTAATAATCTGCTCAAGCTTCTATTGGCCACACACTTCTATGACAGATGAATATTATTTCAACAGCCAGTCACATACGTTCAAATAATAAGTACATGCATACACAAAGTATTTAATGAGAGAAGCGAAATAAAAAAAATTCTTGCATTGAAATATTTTTAAACTGCATTTAAAATTTATCAAAAAGAAATACAAAGATATTTTATATGAATTTTATTAATATTTAATAAATTATTTTAAAATATAATTTTTATGTCAAATGGCATCAAAAGTGTATGAAAAACTGAACTGAAAAGAATAATACGCGATAATGTTTACATATCTTATGAATTTCCTTCTAATTTTTTATTAGCAATCTTAATTAGAAATCATATAATTAAATATGGTCATGCATATTAATCTGTTATTACTTTTAAAAATTATAATATTATGTTTAATTAAAAATATATTTTGTGATGAAATATTTGGTTGTGGAGGATTTGTTAAATCAAGTTTCAATATTAATTATTCGCGTGTAGAAATTAAATTGTAAGTATTATTTATATTTCGTTTTTGTATAATTAACGTAAAAATAAATGTTTAGCTGAGGTCTTGTATTTTATTTAAAATTTATATAAACTAAATTTAATTGTAATTAAATTTTAAATGATTTATCTGATGTAATTTATAATTCCAATATATGCGGCTGTATTTGAATAAGTTTCAGTTTGAATTAAAAGTTAGTATGATTTGTTATAAAAAGAAGCAATTAAAAAATTATAAAATTATTATTAAAAATTTTAATTGCTTTAATTTTTATGTTTTTTGAATGATATAATTTTTACGGAAAATGTATATAGATTATTCAACTTACAAAAATTATATATAAATCTTGTTTTATGAATGATTCAAATGAAAATCTATAAATGAACTAAATACAATTTCTTAGTTATTGTAAGCTTTCTTTTTGTATATGTATTGACACTTGTGTTTTTATAGATATACAAAACATGGTAGTTTAAAATACCATACTGACTGTGCACCTCATAATGGCTATTACTTAATACCCCTCTATGACAAAGGAGATTATGTTTTAAAAATTGAACCACCAACAGGATGGAGTTTTGAACCAAGTAGTGTCATTTTACATGTGGATGGGACCTCTGATCCTTGCAGTTTAAATCAAGATATTAATTTTAATTTCAAAGGATTCACTGTTATGGGCCAGGTAATATTAAATATTTAATATTTTAGTCTTTTCTTATTGGTTATCATTATAAATCATTTACCAGTGTGACATTTACATTGCCGTGTCTTTTATTTGGTTATTAAGTTAGAACAAAATTCAAGAATAAAAAATAAATATTATTTTAATAATTAATTACTATAAATTTTTTTCCCTAATATATTTTATTTAAATTAAGTACATGTCAGTTTATATCCTTTTGATCTAAAGTAATATATATATATTGTTCAAGAATATATATTAGTGGTATATTTGAAATGTAGTTTCAAAGACATCTTTTATAGTAACTTTTTCATCAATAATAAAAGTTGTCTGCTGATTTAATTACATTTATCTAAATTTTATTAATTTTTACATCATTAAAAATATTGATGGTTTTATTCTTAGACTATTTATATAAGTTTTATATTTTAAATGTTTGTACAACTGTTCACATTTATAAACAATGTATGATTCACATCTAAATTAAAAAAATATATTCTTTCCTAGTGATATGAAAATGTATTTCCTAAAATAGAGTAATACAGAAAATTCAATACTTCAAAAAGGAACTTTGAAAATAACCAGACAATATATTAATATATATTAATTTTTTTAATGTCTGTATTTAAGAATAATTGTCGTATTTGGTTATTTTTTTTTAAAATGCTGACTGTCCTTAATCAATAATTTAACATTCATTGAGTTTTATTAAATTAGTGAATAACCTAAATAAGCATAATTTATTTTATTGAATTAAAAAAAGAGTAATGGTATTTTTTATAATCAACATTTATTTCTTTATAAAAATATGTGTTTTAATCTGACTTAGTTTTATTTTTTTATTATACTGAATCATTCTGAACAGTTGGATTGTATGTATTCAATTCTCTAAAAAAAAAAAAAAAATTGTTCTATATTTTTAGTGAAGAAATTTTTGAAGCAATCAACAGGAGAGTTGATTCCTCCAAAAACTAAAAGCAAAATTGTATTCTTGGTATGATATTTGTTGATTTATGTGCAATAAATTTTTCAAGCTAAAAACTTTCCATTACTTTTTAAAGTTTTCAATTTAGTAAAATTTTCTTTAAAATATGTAATATTAAAAGAAAACATTATTCGAGAAAACTATTTATATTTTTTCGAACATGTCATTATAGCTATGTTTTAATAGATTTTTTTAAAATATCACAATTATGCTAGATAGCATTTAATGAAATCAATGAGTTATATTTGGAAAAAAATTTGAGGAATGCAATATATTTTTTCTTTTCTTTCAGATACTTAGTCGTGATGGAACAACAGGTCCAGCGGGAATCAAATTATTGTTAAAAGATAGTAAAGGGGAATTAGTAAATGAAACTGTCAGCACTCAAGGTGGTCACTATACATTTTCTAAATTATTTCCTGGAAAATATATTATTGAAGCCAGTCATAAATCTTGGAATTTTGAAAAATCGTCTGAAGAAATTTTTATAAATAGTGACAACTTGAAAACAAATAATGATATCATTGTGGCAGGATATGATGTTAGTGGCTTTGTATTTAGTGATGGTCAACCCATTCAAGGAGTTAATTTTCTAGTATTTTCAAAGAAGAAATTAACAGCTATTCCTTTGGGTTGTGATCCAGAAAAAGTGAAAGGTTTTAGCCAAACTATAGAATTGCCGTATTTGTGCCATGTCACTTCTACACCAGATGGGAAATTTCTTTTTCCTTCTTTACCATCTGGAGATTATAAATTAATTCCTTTCTACAAAGGAGAACATATTGAATTTGATGTATCTCCTCCAGAATTAGATTTTACTGTTAGTGAGAACAGTGTTCTTATTTCAGAAAACTTTCAGGTATGATAATAGTATTAGTATTCATTTCTTTTCATATAACTTTGCTTAATAATTTTTATCAGGTTTAATTCAGCCATCATATTCATGTTTTTTTGAATGCATATTTTTAAGTAAAATAAACAATGTGGACCTCATTACTAAATTTGTAAGTACATGACTAGTTAAATGTTACTTTCTGTTTTTCTGCTATTCTTTTCTTTAAAAATTTTTGTCCAAGTTTTTTTTTTGTCAGTATTTATTATTTTACATAAACTTATTTATTTAAATATTTTTAAGCATTATATTCTCGAAAAAAAATACACAGTAAAGTTTAATAATAATAATAATAATTAATTATTTGAAAATTTATCTTGAAGATTTTATTTTTCTCCTAAATAATTATAGAAAAATTAAATTTGATGAGATTCTTTAAACAACATGAATATTAAATGTTAATTATTGTATTAAATTTTAATAATAAATGTATGAACTTTTAATACATGTTGTATATTGTATACATTATGCTTCTTATACAGTAACATGAGTTTAATTCTGGACATATGTAACAGATTCAAAAAAATTATTAGTTTCTTTTTCAATTTTATGTAATTTTTAAAAATTAAATTTGTATTTTCATAAAAAAAAATTGTTACTGAAGATTTAAGTTTAAAACCGTTAATTATAAAAATTTGATTACACTGTATCATATATTGCTTGCTGAAAGCCATTTATTTTTTAAAAATGTAATTAGATATTTGTGTGCTATTATTTGACATTAATATTAATACCTTGTAAAAAATAAAAGTTAAGTTTTTTATTTTTTTATAATTTTTTTTTTCAACTGACTTGAAAACCTAATTTTAATAGTTTTGAATTTTATTTAGTACTACTGATTATTGAAGAAAATGAAATAATAATTTTGTAAATTATTTTGACTTCATTTTTTTTCCTATGAAATGTATTTTTTTAATATTATTTTGCTATTTTTTCATAAGAATTTTATTTGTGTAAATCAAAGTATATCTTCTCATAATTTAACATTGGAATTTTTAGGGGGAAAAAAATTGTCAAGCAATTTTATTATTATTGGAAAATACTTAAATGCAAAATATCTATTTCTTAGATTGAAAATTCCTTTGTTTGTATTGTTATTATTTATTAATTACTATTTTTATAACGGTACATACAATGCAATATTTATTTATCCCAAATATATTAAAATTTATTTCAGGTACAAGGATTCAGTGTTAGTGGTTGGATTGGTACTGGGCCGAAAGGCAAAAGCTTATCAGGAGTCTCTGTTTTTATAAATAATGAAGTTCATGGTACAACAGATGCAAATGGCATCTATCATTTAGAAAACATGAGATCTGGTGTCTATCATTTAGATATAAAGAAGCCATCATTTGTCTTTGAATCAGTTGATATGAAAATAAATCCAAATACTCCAAGACTACCTAATATTTATGTCAGTAAATTTTCTGTTTGTGGTTATCTTACAGTTGATGAATATCCTTCAGGTTTAGGGAAAACTGAAAGAAATGTAATGCTTAGGTCAATAAAAGATAATCAGAAATTAAATATTGCTGTTGAATCAGATGGTATATTCTGTTTTAATGTTCCTCCTGGGAAATTTGAACTAGAACCTGTTGTTTCAGAAGCTGAAGTTGATTTTGGTTTAAAATTCATTCCTGAGAAATATGCAGTTGATGTTGTTGATGAATCAATATCAAATATTGAATTTAAACAGTTTAGAGCACAAGTAGCAGGAAATGTAAAATGCATTGAAAATTGTACAGGAGTAATGCTTAACTTAGCATCTTTGTCACAAGACCGATCTCATTTAGAAACAAAGGTTAAAGACAATGGATCATTTGAATTTGAAAAAGGCCTTCCTGGCAATTATATTCTGTCGATAATCAAAGAAGAATGGTGTTTCCAATCTAAATCTATTAAACTTGCAATTACTGATAAAGATATAACTAATCTTCAGTTTCATCAGACTGGTTTTCAGATTAGTATTATATTGACTCATGCTTCAACATTTAAAGTTAAGTATCCTTCTGGCGAATTCCATGATGTGGATCTTCACATTTCAAAAAATGTTCTTTGTCTTCCAGAAATGGGAATATATGATTTTATACCAGTTGGCTGTCATTTATACAAGAAGGATGTATTTAAATTTGATACTAGCAATCCTGCTGAAATTACATTATCACCTACTAAACACCTAGTTACTGGAAATATTTTCACAGAGCTCAATGTTACTGATATTAAAGTGACTGTTAAAAAACCAAATGAAAAAGAGAATATAATTGCATTACAGGAACCATTAGATAAGAAAGGAGATTACTTCAGATACACATTTTCAGTTTTTGCGCAACCTAACTCGGATTTGGATCTCAAAGTATCCTCAAAACAACTCCTTTTTCGTCCAAGCACATCCATTATTAAAGTGGGAGATGACTGCATGGAAAATGCATTTGAAATCACAGGAAAGAAAGGAGTTTTTTTGAATGGAAGTGTGACACCAGCATTAGAAGGAGTTAATATAAAAGTACTTGTTAAGAAAACTAATGAACTTTATACTGAGACTGTCACTGATAAAGAAGGCTTATTTTTAGTCGGACCTCTAGAAGATGAAAGTGATTATACTGTTACAGCAGAGGCAGAAGGTTATGTCTTTACACCTCTAGATAATCTTGGTAATTTTAAAGCTTTTAAACTTGCAGAGATTGTTGTAGATGTGAAAAGTGAAGATGGAACGTCACTATCTGGAGTTCTATTATCACTATCTGGAGAATCTCATTATCGGAAAAATAATAAAACTCAAGCAGATGGAAGGCTGGCCTTTTCTGGGTTAGGTCCAGGACAGTATTTTCTGAGATCTATGCTAAAGGAGTATAGTTTTGAACCACGGACAAAAATGATTGATATTAAGGAAGGGGCTCAAGAATATATACAGATTATGTAGTAACAATAAAAAAATACATGCTTTCTTACATTTTTAATTTAACTAAAATTTTCCTTTCACCCTCCCTTTTTTTATTCATGCTTAGAGTGAAATTTTTTATTAAAATATTGATTTCAAACTGTTATTTTACAATAAATTGATGTGTTCCTTTGACTATTAAATATTGAAGATATTTTTTATTTTAAAGGGAAGGGGGAGAATTCTTGATATATTAAGTTTTCATGGATTAATTTGAGTTTGATATAGATTATAAGGGTTTTAGTTGTCGAAAGTAACATTTTCAGATATGATTCTAGAATAACACTATATATATATATTTGCTATTCTGGAATCACATCTGTAAATTTCATAAAATGTGTTCCTATTTTACAACTAATATATGTATATATATATCCTTTCTGCATTTTCTAGACCTATTAAAATATTCTTATAATCTATAGAAAATTAGACATCATTTATGATGATATTAAAGATAATAATTTAATTCATACAGAGCATCTTGATATACATTAAAAATTTGCTACTTAAAAGAAAATAATACTCTTTCTTATCTCTAAAAGTATAAAAATTATTTTATTCAAGTTGAACAAAATTAGATATGTTATTTGTTCATTTATTTTGTTGAAGAATATATATATTTTCCTTTGACATTTCACATTAAAATTCCACTCTATTTTTCTCATATTTTTGCAATTTTACTAGGAACAATCTACTACATTAATAACATCTCAAAATTTCCTATTGGTTTAATTTGAATAAATTTTCTTGTATTAGAAATATATTCTTTCCTTCATAATATTTCTTCTCATGAGGAATATAAGATACTTCTTATTTTACATTTTAGTATTATGTAAGTGTATACTCAAGAGCCAAAACATTATTTTGCAATGAACTGCCTGGATGACGTGGAAGGCACGTGATCAGGTGGAAGTGGTATTTAACTGCGGCTGGAGAGTCTGAAGAATCATTCCCAACACGGAAGATCAGCACCGAGAAATAACCAATGTAATGTTACAAATGTAATTATTTCCATCATAGCTCAAATAACTGTGGTTTTAAGGCTAGATGCTTGAAATGGGGAGGAGCATTCCCACAAGGACTGCAAAATCTTTGATAAACTTGAAATACCCCAGTGTATAAATTGTGGGCAATCTGGTCACACTGCTGCTTGGAGGGGATGTGCAAATTCCCTAAGATCAAGGTAAATTCTACTAAATATGCAACCATTCCCAAGTACACTCCTGCAAGACAGGTATCTCAGAATTTTTCATACGCTGCTGCAGCTCAAAATTTGACACCTCCACAACAACCATGCAATACAGGTAATGGGTCTCCTGAAATATCTCCAAATCAACTGAGCCAATTGCAGAACATCGCGAGCCACGCCCAGTTTATTCAAAAATCCCTGCTTCTTATGCAAGAATTTGTGCCAATTTTTTCGGACTTAAAAGATATGGATGGAATCCTCCATCAGGTAAGAAGCACTGACAAGTTGCAGGTCTTTGTTAATGGCCTAGCATCCCAATCCACCCAAAATGCTCCGTAATGACTCAGTTGGTTTCTGGTCTTCGCATATGCTACTGCAGATGCGAAGAGAGGTTTGCATATGAATGCATGCAACCTCTGGTTTAAAATGTTTGAATTCACTCACTTTGTTAATAGCTATAATCCAGATATAGTGCTGCTTCAGGAAACACATCTTAGGAATACACAAACACCTTACTTAATGGGGGTACACTTTTTATAGAAATGACGGTCCTCAAGATCCAATCTCTGGGGGCACTGGTATTTTTGTCAAAGACTCTCTGCCACATAGTCATATTGCAACTCTACAGTTAATTGGCATAAAAGCTACCATTATTTCATTAAACTTTCCCAATTTACCCCCTCTTTTTGTCAACTCTGTATATGTTCCGAATGCTATTGCAATTCCTAATCTTACTTCTGATTTAGATCTTTTATTTTCTATGAACAATAGTGTTATTCTCGCGGGGGACTTCAATGCACAAATACTTCATGGGGATGTACTAACAAAAATAATACTGGCATTGCTTTGCAAAGATATGCTCATAGTCTTAATCTTGACATTCTTGCTCCTAACACACCTACTAGAATAGGCACTAACTCTACTTCAATTATTGATTTAGTGGTCACTAATAACTTTCATTTTAATCATGTTATTAATTCGCTTGATGAACTCTCGTCGGACCATAACCCTGTTATTATTGATTTTAAGTTTCGCGCTGTGCATGTCATGCCTAACCCGGTCGTTACTACCTGTTGGTCCAAATTTTCTAGTATACTTGATAGTAATTTTAATTATTCTTTCACGCCTATAACTCTCCGGAAGGTATTGAGGACGCCATTAATGATTTAACCAATAAAATTCGCTCTGCGCATCAAGCTGCCTCCAATCAAATTCCTGCTAACAATAAAGCCTATTTACCTCCTCCTATTAAAACTCTTATTACTAAACGGAATAATGCGCGTAAGCTCTGGCAAATATATCGTGATTCTAGAAGCAAGAATAACTACAATCATCATCAGAACATACTAAAACGGGCTGTTGCAAAGTATAGGAATGATTGCTGGGATAGGCGTCTTGAAAACGACTAATGTTGAGACTGGTACGATCTGGAAGCTTTGCAGTAGCCTCCGTAAGAAAAGAACGAAAATTATCTCTCTTCACCATAATCAAGATATCGTTACTACTGACATGCAAAAGCTGACATTCTTTCTAATTCTCTGCAAGAACAATTTCAAGAAAATCCATCAACTAATGTTCAGATTGATACAGAAGTTGAAAATACTATCGCGTCTTTTTTAACTCAGCATAACAGTACTAACAGTAACTTTCCTCCTACTAAAGCCTCGACGGTGATTAATATTATTACTAACCTTAAAATCAGTAAGACTCCTGGCATAGACTGCATTACTAACAAGATGCTTAAAAATATTCCGTTTAAATGTATCCTTCAAATCTGCAATATAACAGATGCCATTTTTAACTTTTAATTACTTCCCAAAATCGTGGAAAATAGCTAGAATTCTTCCCATTCTTAAGCCGGGCAAATATCCTTCTTCCTCCTAATAGTTATCGTCCGATTTCGCTGCTCTCTACTTTCAGCAAAAATTATTGAACATGTAATCGCGGATCTACTTAACCAAGAATCAAAAAGCACTCAATATTTTAATTTCCCAACAATTTGGTTTCATGAATGATCTCTCCACCACGCATCAGCTGTATAACTTAACTGAAACTATTCATGAAGGATTTTCTTGAAAGCAGGACACGGCGGCAATATTCCTTGATGTGGCGAAAACCTTTGATAGGGTATGGATTAAGGGCTAATTTATAAATTAATTCATTTTAACTATTCTCCATATATTATCAAAGTTATTTTTAATTACCTTTCTGGGCGGAGTTTTATTGTTTCTGTCAATAATATGGATTCAAAAATTGCAAGATTCTCGCGGGGGTTCCTCAGGGATCGATCTTGGGACCTTTCCTGTACAATATTTACACTAATGACATTCCACAAGACCACAGAATTAAATTGACATTGTATGCTGATGATACAGCAATTATTACTCAGGGAGGCAATTACACATTATTCAGAAAAATTTACAAAACTACATCAACACACTTGAATTATGGCTAGAAAAATGGAAAATTAAACTTAATGTCGCGAAAACTGAAGCAGTGCTATTTACCAGGAAAACTGTTTATAATCCACCTAACATAATTATCTCTAATACTAACATTTACTGGTCTAAAGCCAAGTATTTAGGTGTAATTTTTGATAGACGTCTAACATTTAAAGCACATATTGACTATCTCCGCGATAAATTTAACACTCAATTTCGTAAATTATATTCTGTTCTAGGCAGGCACTCAAAACTAACAACTGAATTAAAAAAACTAATATATTTAGCATCTTCGTCCGATAATAGCATATGCGAGTCCAGTCTGGGGCTCTACTGCAAAAAGTAATTTTCAAGTCTTGGAAAGATTGGAAAATAAAGTTATACGTATGATTGTTGATGCTCCCTGGTTCTTCCGTAACAAGGAAATTAAATTTGCTCTTTCCATGCCTAGTTTTCGGGATTATGTGGCTAAAATTTCTACACATCTCTCAATAGTTCTGATAATTCTGTAATTACTGCTTTAAATAAAATTGATTATGATATTTCTCTGCATACGTTTCGCAAGAGGCCACGCCATGTATTAAATATTAATCAGTAGACTTGTTTTCTTTTTAACTTCTATCTCTGGTCCTGGTAATTTTGATTAGGTTTGCGTACCGAGTTTGTTTGTGTTTATTGTTTTTGCTCCTGCGTGAGTGCTATGATGTGCTTCGGCTTCCGGTATTTTTGGTTTTTATTTTTATTTTGTACTTTTTGCTTGTATATACTGTATTTGTATTTTTCTTTTTATTTTTCTCATATATTGTGCAATTTGTGTTAATTATCAATGGGCAGTGACCGACTGCCACTGTATCTTATGTTTGCCATTTGGAGGTCTGGTCGCTTCGCGACCAAGTTACCCATTCACCTACACCGATTCTCTGAAGAATCATTCTTTCACTTACTTCTGTGTGTGATGGGAAAGGCTGCGGATCTAAGCGACTTTGACAGAGGGCAGATTGTAATGGCTCGAAGGCTCGGAACAAGTATTTCCGAAACTGCACGACTCGTGGGTTGTTCGCGATCTACAGTTTTTAGTACTTATTCAAAGTGCTGGAGGAATGACGGTGAAACCAGCAGTAGACGACATGGTGTTGGACGTCCACACGCTATCAAAGAAAAAGGTCGTCGGAGACTGTCTCGCATGGCGAAGCAAAACTGGAGCCAGACAGTGGCTCAGCTGACAGCCCAATGCAATGCAGGGCCAAGTAGAATAGTATCGGAGCACACTGCTCAGATATGGGGCTACGCAGCAAACGTCCCACTCGTATGCCTTTGCTGATCAAGCGTCATCGCCAAATGCGCCTGCGCTGGGCTCGGGAACATCGTGACTGCTCCATGGATCAATGGGAGAGAGTTGCCTGGTCAGATGAATCACGCTTTGTCATTCATCCCGCCGATGGCCGTGAAAGTCAGGATACGCCTTCCAGGCGAACAGTTGCTCCCTCAATGTACAGTAGGTCATACGGCCGGTGGTGGCGGTATTGTGCTTTGGGGGGACGTTCTCTTGGGCGTCTCTGGGACCTGTGGTTGTGGTAGAGCAGACCATGAATGCTACAGGGTATCTGAACATCATTGCGGACCAGTTGCACCCTTACATGGCCTCTGTTTTTCCAGCTGGAAATGGAATGTTCCAACAGGACAACGCCCCTTGTCACAAGGCTAAAAATTGTGTTGGAGTGGTTCCAGGAACATGATGCTGAATTCCAGTCAATGTCCTGGCCGCCTAACTCACCGGATCGCAATCCGATAGAACACATTTGGGATGTCCTGGGACGGCAGCTCAGAGTTCAAAGACCACCAATTCGCAATATCTCGGATTTGCGACCGTTGCTTAAACATCTGGTACAATCTGTCTCCGGCCATCTACCAAGGACTTGTGGCATCCATGCCAAGGCGGGTTGAAAGCTGTGTTGCTCGCCAAAGGTGGACCAACTCGTTATTGACAGGTGGTCATAATGTTTTGGCTCTTGATTGTATATTAATTTGAAATAATTGTTAAAAGAAATTTTAAGTTTTTGTTACATTTATTTTCTCATCTTGTTTTTTATTTAATATACTGTCTTAATTTATAAATTTCAAAACATTTAGCTAACAATATTTTTAATCTTATATTTAGTGGCAAACGGATAGCTTACAGTTTATATGGCATGGTTACCTCTTTAACTGGAGAAGCTGAAATAGGAATTGCTGTTGAGGCTATTGGTGTTCCAAATGGACAGTGTAGTCAGTATCAAGAAGAAGCTGTAAGTGAACAAGAAGGAAATTTTCGAATTCGAGGACTCCATCCTAAATGTGAATACATTTTGCGGTTAAAGCCTGGGGCAGATGTTAATCAACACATTGAAAGATCAACACCAAAAGAGCATTTATTTAAAGTGTGTATAAAAGATTTATTCTATTCTGATTTTTATTATTATACTTGATAGATTTTTTACCTGAAATATTTTATAATGTAATTTAAAATTTTCTAAAAAATATTTAATAAAAAATTATCTACATTTTCTTGAAAAATGTTTGCTAAGATTTTTCATAAGTGGAAATATTATTGCTATGAATAAATGTAATATATAAGTAATTTACTAAAAAATAATTTCATATTGTAAATAAAATAATAGCAAAAAGGGTTTTCAAACTAAATTGTATTTTTAAAATGCAAAAATTAATGTAGTATTTTTTCCCTTAAAAATTTTAGGTAAATGATGGTGATATTTCTGGTATTCGTATGATTGTTTTCCGTTATTATGGGCAGCTGGATATTAGCGGAAATGTAGTTACTAATCAAGAGTATTTATCAACATTAAAGGTGAGTGTGTATTTAATTTTTTATTTAAATGATTAAAAGTATTTAATAGGCCATAATTCCTTGTCGGGGTTTACACTCTGAAAAACCTTTTCAAGTGGAGATTACAAGCTGCTGCAAACAATTGGCGGTTATTTTTTTCTGAAAGTTTACTATTTTTTATAATACTGCTCTCTAAAAATTGACAAAACTTTGTGTGAAAGAAAATAAGCAATTATCTAAAAATAACAGTTGTTCACAATGAAGGGAGCCCAATTTAAATAAAAAACAGTTTGTGCTAGTGGATGAAAAGGCCTGAATCTGAGTTAAAAACACTTTACAGAAAATACCAAATTAATAATTATGATTTTCATTTCTCTTGCATTTTTAAACATTACAAATTATAGGAAAAATAATGTCTTGTTTTAAGCATAGCTTTTAAATGTCTATCTTCATTCCTGTTTTCACTTTCTTAAATTTATTTTTTAAACACTCTTTAGAACTGAAAATTCTGTGAATTTTATGCCATAGTATAAAACAGAACTTGATTGATTTATGGTACATCAAAGAACAGCCCCAATCGCCTGTACTGTGATTTATTTTTCGCTGTTTTTATTTTTTCAGGCCAAAGCTTGCATGCTGCAGTTATACTGTGGATTATAGACAGGAAATTACAGTATTTTTTTTACAAATAATGATAGGAAGATAAAAATTAAACTTCATCAGAAATTTGCTTTTATGTCTTAAATTTGACTTTTTATTATTCATAATAAAACTACAGTATATCTGCACAATAGTTATAAACTCCTCTGCGTTTTTTAAATACACGTAAAGCCTAATAATTAAATAATTTGCTGCTCTTGGCAAAAATGACCTTAAAAGAAGAAATATTTACTTGTTCTTAAGCATTTCAAAATTTATAAAGTAAAAAAACAAACTATATGTTTTTTTTAAGTAAGTCAGTGGTAAAAAATTACAAATGTATATTTTTTAACAGAAAATCTTAAATGTATTTATATAAAAATATTTGTGCAAGCCTATTATATATAAATTTAACTACATTGACGAAATTATTAGTCAACTCAAGTTGGCATATTTGAAGCATTTTAATAAAATGATGAACATTAATCATAAACATTTAACGTTTTCATTAACATTTTATCATTTGATGAAATATTGCAGTGAATATTTTGCAAATGAGATTGATGTATTATATAATTCATCAATTTTGTTAAATTTTTACTAATAAATGAAAAATTTTTGTTAATAAAGAAGGTTTATGTCTTATATTTCTTAAGAGTGTCCAAGAAGATATTTTATTGATGGATAAATTTTTTTTATGATTGCCATCTTAAGAAAAATTATTAATACTTTAATATATGAATTTCTTCATACTTAAAATTATATTTGTTTTATCAGTCTTTATTTTTTTTTTTATATTAAACCTTGATTTAGTTTCTTTAAAATGCACTTAGAGCAATTGTTAGACACAGAAAATATAACATTTATTTTTGTGGATTTCTCAGTAAATATATTATGTTGCAATTCAAATTACTTTTAATGATTATATTAGATATAGAGATGTGAAAAGTTAAACTTGTGATATATATTAAGGTTTCAAAATGGTAAATACAAAATATATCATATTCTAAATGATTATTTATATTTCATCATTTTATTATAAAAAAACTGAGCATAAAAATCTGCATTTTTAAAAAGCACTTGGCATCTATAATTAAAAGTCTAGCATTTTTGTGAATATTTTGGATAATAGATATTGTTTTTTCTTTATAAATTAAACCATTTTTCTTACTATAATTGAGAAATTTAAATAAGGTGGTGTCAGAGAATTAATAAGCTCATTAACAGTTTTTTTTTTTTTTGACATTTTCAACAAAATGTTTAGTTACATCTCAATTTAATTGGTTAGATGACAATATGGTAGAAATATATTTTCTTCACTCTGTATTATTTGTTTACGATATTATGATGAAGACATTTTCAAATTTTAGGAAAATGAATTATATTTAGATTTTTGTTTTTGCTAAATCAAGTGTCTTATTCTAGAAATATCAACTAAAAATTAATACATAGCAATATATCTTTTCTAGATTTCAAAAGAAATAAGATTACCGAGATAGACAATAGGATGTCAGAATTGTGTTTTAGAATTCATTAGATTGAATAATCAGTAATAAAAACTTCGCAAACAAACAGACTTTTTATAATGATGCTGTATATTTATGAAAAATGTTTTGAGATTAGATAATGTCAAATATAATTAAGCATTTGCATTTAATCATTAAATATATTCTTTACCTATTCTAATATTGCACATTGAGATAAATTCTTCTTAATCTATACATCCCATAAACTGACCAAGATAAATCATTCAGCAAAAATAATCTATGTAGATGTTTACACTTATTGAATTAACTTTCAGGTTCGCCTTTATCGAGAGGAAGCACCAGATCAAATTCTCCATTCTGTGACTTTGGGACAAAGCAGCTTTTTTTATTTACCATCTCTACCAATTGATAACAAGAATTATATTTTGCGATTGGAGTCATCTCTATCTAATAATGCATACTATGTGCAACAACCTTCGCTGACATTTTGTGCCAATACTTCATTTTATCATTACACTTTCAAGTTTACACCAAAAGTAAAATCAGTAGAACAAGAAGTAACTCAAGGTTCAGTTCTTGCTCTGCCAGTAGCAATTATCACCCTTATATTAGCTTATAATTACACAAAATTCATTCCATTATTTACAAACATAGCTTTTGTTATTTCATCTGTGATTAATCCTGCAAGGACACAAATGAGTGGTGATATGTCATCAGATAGTGTAAATATTCGCAAGAAACTCAGACCGAAGAAAATACAATAGAATTTAAGTTTATTTATTAATTTTTGTATTGTGAAAATCATTTTAAATAAAGGTATAAGAATAAGTTATGATTATGTAATATAAAACGAGTCTTTAATATCATATGGCTACATTGTATTTATTAAAAGTAAAAAGTATCAAAACACCAATTTTATTAGTTAATAACTTTTCATACATAAAATTGAAAATACATTGTCAATTTACATTCAAGATTTTAATAAACATTTATTACAAAATTTTATATTTATGAAATAGTTTTCAGATGAACATATTCAATAAAAAAATATCCAGTGTTGAGTCTTAATGAACAAATCGATCTTAAATGCATATGAAATCTATTTGTCAAATTAAAAACACAATGGAGTTTTATTCAGGCAGTATTATTGATGAAGCTAATTTTCCTCTATCAATTTTTTCCCCAGTGAATCTCTAAGAGACTTGCATATCACAAATCCATTTGTATTTATATAATACTGTTTTAATATGCAGTTAGTGAAGTTATTAGAGAAATAAATAATCGAAGAGTATCTAGATTTCAGTCAGGTTTTGTAGCAAGCAAGTTTCCAAGTTAACATCTTGGGATACTACATAAACAATTGTGATCTAGAATAAATTATATTTACATTATCTGTAAAAGAAAGAAATATATTATTAATACAAAGAAAAAATACATGCTTTAATATTAAAATTTATTGATGTAAATATAATGATTAACTTGTTTTAAAAATAATTTTAATGAAATTATAAACAATCCCTATAAAATTGGTCAATAATAACACTGACAATAAAATTGAATAAGGAAAAGTTTGATTTCTTCTAACATTTTAAAATAACAATGTAGATTGGCAAATCTCAAAATTGCTACATTTGGCTTTATCTAATGATAAAAATCAGGAGAAAAAAAAAAAAAAAACCTTAAGCATTCTTTACATTGTTTGCCAGAATAAATTAAATTTAAAAGTATGCCAATTTAGACATTGCTTTGTATTCTTAATATGGAGCATGAAAATTGACAAATCTAATTCATAAAATTGGGAATTGCAACATTTCCCATATTTGGTTCAACATGGGTTTATGAGGCAATATTTTCTACCATAATATTTTCAAAATTAAAATAACAGTTCAATTTAGAAATGGACAGATATATGCCTAGTATGAATGTTTAAAATTATGATAACTTCTTACACACTCAAACAAAAAACAATCTTGCATCACATTAAAAAATTTAATCAATTGTTAATTTAAAGTTTTGCCACACAAATGGCAAATTTAAAAGTTATGCTGCTATATTTAAGTTAAAAAAAAACTTATCCTATAATTAATATTACAATTTCCTCAAATCTTTTGCATTATAAATTTATGATTTTCAAATAAATAACTAATATAATAAAAGGATTTTATCACAATTAGATTCACATCATTATAAAAATTAAAACTATTTAGGTAAAAAAAAAATTTGTGGACAATATGTCAAACTTTTTGAAATTGTACTTGAAACAATTTAATCTTCCTATCTACCAAATTTCCAATATATAATTTTTCAAGGGATCTGTGTTAAAGCCTAGAGCATATTTTCATCTTTCATATAAAAAGTTATACATATATATGGGAGAAAAATCACATGGACTTTTATTTAAGACATGGAAAATAATACATGCATTGAATATAAAACATCAAAATACTGATATTTTTCCAAATTTTTTTGGAAAAATACTAAATACACTTATAAAAAAACTTGCTAATAATAATAATTTGCATAATTTGTCCCATTCATGAAATAATTTTTTAATTTGCAACTTAATATAAGAATTTTTAACATTATACTGAACAATATTGATTTTTTTCATACTCTGTATTTGCTTTCAACATAAGTATTCATGGTAAATGTTGAGTATATAAATGTCTTTCTGACTTTGCTATTATAGAACATGCTTTCTGCTAATCTGTTATCTTTGGTAAAATTTGAAATATTTACCTCCACTGAATAAATTTTCTGATTTGATCACAGCAAATAAGTTTTTATTCTAATTTGCTGTTTGTCATTTTTCTACAAAATCTTCCTCTCTTATAAGCTCATCAGATTTCTAAGTAATTCTGACACCTGACAAATCAACTTCATTAAATGACAAATTTCTTACTATCAAATATTTTCTAAATCAAATTTAGTTCTGTTGTTTGTTATTACTTTTCTAGGAAACAGGCAACTCACTCAATAACAAGTCCGTGAAAACATAATATATATAGGTTTATTTGTGTAAGATAGATTTTTACATTTAAAAACTGAAGAAATTAAAAAAAAAAATAAATAAATAAAAAATTGTCAACACTCAATTCTTTGTGGAATTTTGAGTTGCCATTAATAATAAAGCTTAACATAATGTTTTCAGTTATCCCCTGTGTTTAAAACAAGGGAGATAAAGATATTTACTTTATTAAATTGTTGTTTGTCAACTAGGCTGAAGAGAGAAATAAAAATTATATGAATATTTACAATATTCATTTCAAAACAAGAAATTTATATTCCTCTGAAAACTGTTTTATGTTCTATATGCTGAATAATCTGTAATTTTAAACACAGATATTAAATGAATAACAATCTATTAGATAAGTTTCTTTCATTTTTAAATCTTTAATAAATAGCTATTTTAACTTCAGCTTAAAAGAAAATTTGAAAAACTTCTTGATCAATGCAACTATCTTAAAATTTAATTCATAAATCGATTTTTGCATTAGAAATATTTTTATAGTGCCAAAACATATTGGTAAGGCATTCAATTCAAAAAATTATTTTCTTTTGATCATCTGTATTATAACTGTCAGCATTTATGATTTATGTAAATTGTTTAGTATTTAAGAACATCTAATTAGATGGAATGAGAAGAAAAGGCAAGAGTGCTGTAGACATGCTGAACGTTTTGTTATAATAATGTATTGTTTTGTATTATTTTTTTAATCCTGAATAGGGTTAATTTTTCATTATTTAAAGTTATAAACGTTTGGATCTATACTATGTCTTCCACATCTTCAACAAGGTTATGGGTCTGAGCATTCCTATGTAATTGACAGTTTATTTAACATAAGGAAATAGTTTATTTGATCAAAAGGTTCAAATTTTTCAAGATGGTGGAACTTTACAGTGACATATTTCAAGGTTAACTATGCATCTTGAAAAGTGGATATGAAAATAATTCTCGTGGATCATGGTTACTGAGACTTCATATGTGGAATGTCTGTTCCATATCTGGACAATGCATCTAAAAAGGCAAGTGTTTGTTCCTATGGCATAAGCAGAGGGCATACACAACTATATCCCCCATAAACACAATATATGAAAAAATATAATGAGTTACATGCATGAGAACACAAAGTTACATGTAACCTCAGAAATGTTGTCATTCTCTCATAAACAGCCAAGCATCAATCAGACTAGGTTTGGTTTGTTGCTCTACAGTAATTTTATGCACACTTTAGGCTAATTAGATCAGGACCTACAGTTTAAAGTGGATTCTGAACCATTAACAAACATCCATGTCACTGCGCCAGGATTCAAACTGAAGTCTGCGGTACCAAAGGCCATAGATAGCCAATTGGCCATCAGGTTACATGCGTCTTACTATGAAGATTTAAGATTCTGACAAGAGAAAGCCCACAATTTACTATAACAAAGATTGTAAGCATGGGATTAACACAGTGTCTGTGTATCTATGTTTAAATTAATTAAATTTCATCAATGTTAAGGAACTTTTTGAAAATAAATTATATTAATTATATATAATTTATTTTCAAAAAGTAGGAGCATGTAGGCAAAGTATGTGTGGTTTAATGGCACAAGGGACAATTCTGGTCTAGCTGCACCAAACAATTTGATAATATGAACAAGCCTTTAAAAAAAAAAAAAAAATGCTGAAGGGAGGAGGCAATAATCACAAGCTATGATACTCCTTCTTCATTTCAAATTGAGATAGAATGTCTGGGTGGACTATCCAAGCTATATCTTTCGGATGTTGGAATAAGCAGGAACAAAATAAGCATGATTTGTAAGACAGCATTATATAGTCCACTTAATATATTGTATTTTAACACTGTATACAGAAAATGTATGCATATTTAATTTAGAGGTGAAGAAATAAACATTTTTGGAAAGGATAATATAAAATTTTCAAAATGGCTAGCCTCACATTTTTTTAAACACAATCATTATCACTTTGTAAAATTAAGGAATTTTCAAAATTTTATTGGAAAATTATTGAATACATTTTTAACTTCAATTTCAATATATTAAAAACTGACCTTTTTGGTAAAAAAAGATGTACTCATTAACACATTCATCCGTGTTAGGAGATTCTTTCTTGACATTTTCATCATTA
>BPLR01008862.1:0-119929 GCA_021605095.1 Caerostris extrusa | reverse complement strand
TAAACTCTAAATAAATGTTCGTGTCAAACACAATTAATCGTAGAGAGAAACCACATGGTATTTCTAAATGAAGACACTCAATCAATATACATCATTAATCCAGATTGATGTTTCAGATAAATAAAAAATATATTTATGGATTATAAATTATGATGCTAAATATTAACAGGCATTACAAATTGCAGTGCCAAAACATATAAAATTATTATTATCCTATTACAAACTATTGAGTATTGTAATGCATGTTAATAAATAATAAAAAAAAGGAAATTATTATAAGTATTAATATTTATTGATGTACTATTATAATGCTATTACTATATTAATTTTTTTTTTATTAATCCTATCCGATTTTTCATTGTTTTAGGAAATATCAAGCAGTAAAAAAAAATTACCACTTTTTAACATATATTACATGCTTGTTAATTCTAGAATAAAATTTTCATTTTTAGTATGATGATAAGCAATTTTTTTTATATTAGCAAAATTAAACTTACAAAACAATGCAAAATATTGTATAAATCAATGCATTAATAATATATCGTTACATCAGTAGTATATATTTTAATTAGTATATATATTGTTAATTTATAATATATCCTATAATTAGCATATATTTTTAATTTGTAATATATATTTTAATAAGTATATATTTTTTTAATGTGTAATATATTTGTATATTAGTAAAAATAACCTGTTATTCATAAAACTATGATAATTGTTATAAATATTTCAAATCAGAAAAATACACTTTGATTTAAAATACTTATTATAACGTATTATACATCAATAACAATGACTTTAATAATATTGTTATACATCTGTGTAATATTGTTCTATTCTCTGAGTAATATTGTATTTTTTTCTGTTTATAAATAAGTTATAAACATAATCAATCGTCCACGTAAAATATATTGTAGCTAATTAATGAAATTAAATAAATTTTAAAATAAAAATTCTACATAGAATGTAAAATCTGGATATCAATATATTCTATCTGAAATATAACAACCCTTCGAATAAATTTCGCCTAAAGTTAGTTTATTGAGACATTAAATTTTAAATGATATATTAATTTCAATTACTTTTTTTCAAATAAATATGCACTTCTAATATAATAATATGCTCAAATACCTCTCTGAATATTATATTAAATAAAATATATAAAGCCACTCTTTTTGAAAATCTATACATTATTTTGTTATCTATACATTATATAGTAAATATATTATAATATGTTATTGATATATTTGTAAATACTTGTAAATGTATTTTTATATATTATAAAATAGTAAATATATTATTTTAAAAACTAAATATACTCGTATTAATTTTTGTGACGAAATATAATATTAATATAATTCATGCAAAATTGTGAATGCATTATAAAGTTTATTTAAGCTTTTATAAAGCTTTTCATAATACATAAGAATACTTTTCAAGTTTTCATTATGCCATTTAAATCATAAAATTTATTTTGTCTCAAAAATATAATTTCCGGTAAACGGAAGAATTAAATGCAAATATATAAATATAAATGTAAGCTAATTATTTATTTTCACATAAGTTTTATTTATATTACTTATTTAATATATTTTAAAGTTCATTATTTCAAATATATTTTTAACTCTTGCTTCTGCGGCAATTGATATATGTACACAGTCCAGTCACATTAATGTGTCCACCTGTAGAAAAGCCAGAATAACCAACTTTGGCAGAGCGGACCGCTGCGAGACGTGCAGGAAGTGAGTCAAATAGGTTTCTGAAGGTGTTCACTGGGATGTCGAGATATGCTGACTCCAGTGCCGTGGCCAGCTGCGCTAGATTACGCGGTTGAGTATCCATGGCGCGAACAACCCGATCGAGGTGGTCCCACAGATTCTCGATTGGGTTTAAATCTGGTGAGTTTGCTGGCCAGGGCAGTACGGTAAACTCATCCTGGTGCTCTTCGAACCACGTACTTAAACTGCGAGCTGTATGACACCTCGCATTGTCCTTCTGGTAGATGTCATCATTCTGAGGAAAAATAATTCGCACGTATGGGTGGACATGGTCCTCAAGGACAGATGCGTACTTGTGCTTATCCATCGTGCCTTCCACAAGGATGAGTGCACCCAGTGAATCCCAGGAAAACATTCCCCAAACCATAATGCTCCCTCCTTCAGCTTGGATCCTTCCGACAATTGTTTCAGGGTGTTTACTTTCAGACTTTTCACGCTGTATACGCCAACGTTCATCTGTCCGATGGAGCATAAAACGTGATTCATCGGGAAAATCCACCTGTCGCCACTCTGTGGACGTCCAGTTTCGGTACTGACATGCAAATTCTTGCCTTCGTCGCCGATGAACAGCAGTCAGCATATGTGCATTAACCAGGCGTCTGCTGCGGAGGCCTATGCGCAGCAACGTTCGCTGAACCGTTGTTGAGGATACACTCTTGGTAGCCCCTTGGTTCATCTGGGCGGTCAGTTGCTCAACAGTTGCACGTCTATTTGCCCGAATGCATCTCAGTAGCCTTCGTCCGCCTCTGTTATCTATAGCTCGTGGTGCACCACATGTGCCACGCCGCTAATTTTGGATAGTGCCATTTTCAATGCACGGTATAGTTTTACCACGGCAGCACGCGAACAGTTCACAAAATTAGCCGTTTCCGAAATGCTTCCACCCTTGGCCCGAAAGCCAATAATCATGCCCTTTTTGGACTTCGGATAAATCGCTACTTTTATGCATTACGCCAACGATTGAAATGTTTTCCGATGCCGTAGGACATCTTTTATATACACTCCACTGCAATGTGCTGCCACCTGCCTTTTTGTGATTGGTTATTTCACGTTGATGTCGCAAGTAGGTGGTTATCATATTAATGTGACTGGACTGTGTATATATATATATATATAAAACAGATTTCTAAATATATATATATATATATATATATGTATAGAAATCTGCCAAAAAATGGAATTGCTGTCCATACAGAACATGCGTCAACTCTAAAAACAAGTGGTAATCAGTAGGAGCAATATCTAGAAAACATAGTGGATATTTGTGCGAAGTATAATGCGTAGCTTGAACATATGCTACAGACATGAGTACCACTACAACCACAACGCTCTATAATCGTATTAGACCGGGTGTAATGTGGAATCCGAACCCCTACAAACATGCATGGCACCGCCTGGTCTTGTATCGCCAGAGCGCCAACCACTAATAAAGATTGAAAGTACTGTCAATACTGAAATAAAAAAAAACAAGTGCTGTTATCTTATAAATTCATCTTTACGCTAAAGCTCTAAAAAACACAAAAAATATATAACACATTTTTCATAAAATTATCATTTTAATTATTATAATGGCTTATTTAATTATTTATTATACTTGTACATAAATTTAATTCATAATAAATATATTAGCATATTAAAACTATAAAACAATTTTTACTCTTTTTCAAATTTTATCTTTATCGAATGAACCTATAATGCGCCATATATTTATAAGACATATTAAAATATCATTCATAGTATACCGTAATCATTTAACACAAAAGAGTTTAATTATAAAAAGCAAAAAGAATTTTATTCAATTTTGTTTTAAAAATGTTCCATAATTAAGCTTCACATACCTATTTTAACACATAATTTAATATTAAATAAAAGTCCCTTTTAATATAAATGCATATCGTAAAGACAATTTTCTTACATGGAAGACTTTCGCAAGCAATTAAAAACAGAACCCTTTTGGATAGGCTATTCACTATTTAACACTCGTTTTTTGTGTCATGTTCGCAAATTAATTGACAAAAATATACGACGACAAATGTATATGAACTCTTTCCCAACTTAAGAAATCAAAAGAAAAAGTTCTAAACTTTTGCGGATGCAGAAAATGTATCCCACCGCCAGTTCGCTTCGTCCAATTAGAGGAAAGAAAAGAAAGAAAGAGATCCATGTTCATCCGTGCACGTAAAATAGTTCGTCCCTTAAAATTAAATCTGGAACAGAAAATGAAAAAAATCTTACAGAGGCATTTTTATAAAAGAATAAATGAAGTATTTGGCCGAAGGCTAGGTTTTTAGAATATTATTTTTATCACTCTTCTCACGAGAAAGCAATTTTAAAGAACTTTTACTACTTTTTCTATTATTTTCTATTCCTTATTTCTTCCAGTGATTAGTAATTCAATTTTTTTATTTTTTTGTCTTTCGCGGTTAAATTAGATTACTCGGGAATTAAATTTCTTGTCCAGACAGGATTGCGTCCACCGCATATTTTCTCTTTATTTCTTTCAACGATTCAAACTTTCTGTCTTTATTGTAGAGAAAATAAAATTTGTTGCATTAAAACATCATTATGCCAGATGCTTTAAAATTATGTTTAGTTGTCATATGTTTAAGCAAACACAACTCAAGGGATTATCGCATTTTTTTCTTTTTGTTTCATTTCTGCTAAACGAATTTAGTTATTTTGGCAAATATAAAAATCCCTTTTTTTTTTCCCCTTTGAATTACTTGAAATTTTACCTTTATTCTTTTTTTAATCTTCTTTTGTATTAAATTATATATTTTTTCAAGCTTAATTCATTTAAATTGTTCAAAGTATTTGGAATACATCATTTGAATGTTGCAAAATATCATATTATAAGCATTGCGTAGTTTTTAAATTAAAAATAAAAAGTTAAAAGATAATAAAGCGTGGAAAGTTATTTTTTTTTTTTCTTTTACATTAAGTATGTTTCTTTAAACTATAAATTTTCATGAGAGAGATAATTTTTGTGTCGAGATAATTTTTTCCTTATAAAAATTAAAATGATAAAAAAAAAAATGAAATGGGTATTTTGTTCTGTTGAAAAAAAAAAAAATTAAAAAAAAAACATATTTGAAATTTGCCCATAAACCCTCTACTATGAAGAAATTCTTTGTCAACATCTTTCGACATGCTCTGCATTCAAAATTGATGTAGTGTATTATTTATCATAACATTATATTGGCCATAAGACAATTCGTCGTAACATAATATTATTCATAACATAATTAGTCATATCATATATTACTAATCATTAATATAACAATAATGATATGTTTGGAGATCCCACGGAAAAAAATATCTTCTTGGCAAACAATTACTTTATTATAGAGAGTTATGATGCATATGCCTTTATTTCTCCACCAAAATTATTTATCCTATAAAAATCTCTATTAAGCGCAAATACTGTTTGACGCATCATATCCGGGTAACTGTATTTCTCGTTTATTGCAGGAGAAACGAAAAACTGCCAAGCTATATAAGTCACATTTCAATTCAACAATTCATTAAATATATAATTTCACGTAGCTGCAATTTTTTAAAGCAAGCATTTCTACTGAACACATATTTTGAAAAAAAAAAAAAAAAAATACAATAAAATTTATCGAAAAATGATAACCGGATGCATATCTCTCAAAAGTCTCTAAAAAAATATGTAAAAAAAAATGAAATTCTTCTTCTTCCCAAAAAGGACAAAAAGATTCTTTATAAAAACTACATATTTCATCCAGATTTTTATGCTATCACTTTGTAAAGAGTAACAAGGCGGTTCTAAAATTCACACAACGCTTGTTAGAAGTTAACGAAGTCTTCAAAAGGACTTGAAAGAGTAAAAGATGAAAAGAGAGTATGAGAGGAAGAGAGAGTGAATAATTTTCCAAGAAAACTCTGCATGGCCATAAATTTCTTTGAATTGTCAAATAAGATCCCAACTGAGGGTTCCAATCCGATCTCCCCAACCCCAACCCCCTCGTCTCAAATGGCAGGAAATTATCGCATATAACGATCTTGCGATGAACGCGCCGTACATTAACTGGCACTGGAAAATGGAGGACCCACCGAAATTGCCAAAGTAACAAAAGCTATTCCGAAAATTTTCATCAATTTTCTTTCGCTGGCATCCTAGTGGCACATGAATTCAAAATGCCTCTTTTACAATTGAGCTGGCAAAGCTTATCGTATAACTCATGCTCCTCCCATCAAGGCTAAACATATTTAATCATCTTAGTTCAGAGTTAAGGAAAAATTTTGAGTACGAAAATGCCTCGAGATCCATCATTTCCTTGCAAAAATTTTCCCCCTTTTACCCGGATTGATTCTTTGCCGTGATAACGACACTTTTCAAGTCTGAAAGTGGTTCGCGATTTTTCTATTGTATTAGGAGGAAGGAGAGGGTAGTATTTGAGGAAAGGAAGGATGAAGGAAACTTTTAGAAGGTTATTATACCCCGTCGTAAAAAAAAATTCCTTTGAGGTCGTAAATTTGGGTGGAAGAGGATAGACGAATCATTTTTTTTTTTTTTTTAAATCGTTTCCTTTAAATCTGAAATTTATAGTAGCGTGGATATCTTGTAGTCACATGCTCAAGTAATGCTTATTTAAAAATTAAATTCACACAATATTTTTATTTAAATACATTTAAAGCTTGAAATAGCTTTTTAATTCTCAGAAAAATTAAAAGTAAGTATTTATTATTAAATATTTTGATCTATAATTTTTAATTACTGCACAAAACAATTTTTTTTTAATTTTGATCATTAAAAATATAAAAAAATATTTTTATTTCTTCTCTATATCAAATGAAGGATATTTTTCCCAGACTTATTTTCCTTTATCCTTATTTAATTGTTTTTCTATAATTTTAATAAATTATAATTATGAATTATGTACAGGAAATATTACAGATGTAAACAGAATCTACCATTTTAAAGATTTAATTATATTTCTTAAATTTTTATCCATAACATCAAAATCTAAGTTATCAAATTAAACGATTTTTTTTTATTTTTGCTTTCTATAAAATATATATACAACAATTTTACAAAAAAAAAAAAATTGCTTCATTATTTCGAAGGTCTTATAAAAAGTGCAAATAATTTGACGAATTAATAAAAAGCATATAATAAATGATTACTTAAAAATATTAGGAAATCTAAAAAAAGTCGATGTAAAATATTCATGTATTGGAAATATTTTAGCATATAATAGTTCAATAAATAAATAACTCCTTATAGCTACAGTGTTTTTAAAGCAAGCATTTCTACTGAATACACATTTTGAAAAAAATATGTACAATAAAATTTATCGAAAAATGATCATCGGATACATATCTCTCAAAAGTTTCTCGCAAAAAATATGTAGAAAAATGAAATTCTTCTTCATCTTCCCAAAAAGGAAAAAAATAATATTTTAAAAACTACATATTTCATTCAGATTTTTATGCTATCACTTTGAAAAGAGTAACAAGGCGGTTTTAAAACTCTCACCCATTCCCGAACAAAGCTTGTTAAAAGTTAACGTAGTCTTCAAAAGGACTTAAAAGAGTAAAAGATGAAAAGAGAGAATGAGAGAAAGAGAGTGAATAATTTTCCAAGAAAACTCTGCATCGCCATAAATTTCTTTGAATTGTCAAATGAGATCCCAACTGAGAGTTTCAATCCTATCTCCCCAACACCAATCCCCTCGTCTCAAATAGCAGGAAGTTATCGCATATAACGATCTTGCGATGAACGCGCCGAACATTAACTGGCACTGGAAAATGAAGGACCAACCGAAGTTGCCAAAGTAACAAAAGCTATTCCGAAAATTTTCATCAATTTTCTTTCGCTGGCATCGTAGTGGCACATGAATTCAAAATGCCTCTTTTACAAATGGGTTGGCAAAGCTCATCGTGTAACTCATGCTCCTCCCATCAAGGCTAAACATATTTAATCATCTTAGTTCAGAGTTAAGGAAAAATTTTGAGCAGGAAAATGCCTCGAGATCCATCATTTCCTTGCAAAGATTTTCCCCTCTTACCCGGATTGATTCTTTGCCGAGATAACGGCTCTTTTACAAGTCTTGAAAGTGGTTCACGATTTTTCTATTGTGTTAGAAGGAAGGAGAGGGTAGTATTTTAGTAAAGGAAGGATGGAGGAAACTTTTAGAAGGGTTATTATACCCCGTCGTAAAAAAAAAAAAATGTTCCTTTAACTTCTTAAATTTGGGTGGAAGAGGATAGACAAATCATTTTTTTTAAATCGTTTTCTTTAAATCTGAAATTTATAGAAGCGGGGATATCTTTCAGCCACATGCTCAAATAAGGATTATTTAAAAATAAAGTTCACACATTTTTATGTAAATGCATTTGAAGCTTGGAAATAGTTCTTTAATTCTAAGAAAAATTAAAAGTAAGTATTTATTATTAAATATTTCGATCTATAGTTTTTAAGTACTATACAAAATATTTTGATCATTGCTCCAAATATTTTTATAATTCCTTACTATATCAAAGCAATGATATTTTTCTATGCTTTATTTACCCTTATCCTTATTTAGTTGTTTTTTCTTTTACTTTATTATACTAGAATTATGAATTCTGTACAGGAAATAATACAGAAGTAAACAGAATCTAGTATTTTAAAGATTTAATTATATTTTGTTAGATTTTGAGGTTATGCGTAAAAATTTATAATCATTATTAATATAAGTTAACAAATCGTAATAAATTTTTTATTTTTGCTTTTTATAAAATATTTATAAAGAATTTTATTCAAAAAAAGGGAAATTCCTTCTTGATATCTAAAGTTTTATTCTTAAAAATTAAAATACTTTCAAGAATTAATAAAAACATGTAATAAATGATTGCTTAACAACATTAGGAAATCTGAAATATAAGATGTAAAATATTAATGTATTCAAACTATTTTAGCAAATAAGAGTACAATAAATATATAATTTTTAAAGCATGCATTTCTACTAAATACATATTTTTGAAAAAAAATATATAAAATAAAAAGCAAAAAATGATCACCTGATGCATATCTATCAAAAGTTTCTCACAAAAATATGTAGAAAAACCAATTCTTATTCTTCCAAAAAGGAAAAAAAAGATTCTTTAAAAAACTACATATTTCATCCAGATTTTTATGCTATCACTTTGTAAAGAGTAACAAGGCGGTTTTAAAACTCTCACAACGCTTGTTAAAAGTTAACGAAGTCTTCAAAAGGACTTAAAAGAGCAAAAATGAAAAGAGAGTATGAGAGAGAGAGAGAGAGAGAGAGAGTGAATAATTTTCCAAGAAAACTCTGCATCGCCATAAATTTCTTTGAATTGTCAAATAAGATCCCAACTGAGGGTTTCAATCCGATCTCCCCAACCCCAACCCCCTCGTCTCAAATGGCAGGAAGTTATCGCATATAACGATCTTGCGATGAACGCGCCGAACATTAACTGGCACTGGAAAATGGAGGACCAACCGAAGTTGCCAAAGTAACAAAAAAGCTATTCCGAAAATTTTCATCAATTTTCTTTCGCGCTGGCATCGTAGTGGCACATGAATTCAAAATGCCTCTTTTACAAATGGGTTGGCAAAGCTCATCGTATAACTCATGCTTCTCCCATCAAGGCTAAACATATTTAATCATCTTAGTTCAGAGTTAAGGAAAAATTTTGAGCAGGAAAATGCCTCGAGATCCATCATTTCTTTGCAAAAATTTTCCCCCTCTTTCCCGGATTGATTCTTTGCCGTGATAACGGCTCTTTTCCAAGTCTGAAAGTGGTTCGCGATTTTTCTATTGTGTTGGAAGGAAGGAGAGGGTAGTATTTGGGGAAAAGGAAGGATGAAGGAAACTTTTAGAAGGGTTATTATACCCCGTCGTAAAAAAAAAAATTCCTTTAAGGTTGTAAATTTGGGTGGAAGAGGATAGACAGATAATTTTTTTAAGAACCATTTCCTTTAAATCTGAAATTTATAGAAGCTTGGATATCTTTTTTAGCCACATGCTCAAATAATACTTATTTAGAAAAAAATTCACACCATGTTTTTATGTAAATAAGGTTCAAGTTGATTAATTTCACTGTTTTAAAAAGCTTGGAATATAATATTGTTAATTTCTTGTTTGAATTTGAGTATGAACATTTATTTTTATTTATCTAGCATCATGGTGGACGTGTCACATCAGAGGCTTTCCATATGTTATCTTCTCGTAATCACTCAACTCGGCCATACAGAAACTTCATTCCTCAGTGAATTCTTTACACCAACGATTAATGGCATCATCTATGCACAGCTGGCAGCAATGTTTGGAACAAAGAATTTATTGGTACCAGCTACGGTTAAAGGCTATTTTCTCGACGAACTATCTTCATACATTTCTAATACACGATCATATTCAAAGTCGACTTATTAGCTATACAATCTTCAAATTCATCATAACGCCAATATTTGTTAGGTCTTCAGGCAATTTTCAACATCGGTAAATAAAAAATTTAGTTCTAAGCAATTGTTACTTGATTTATGCTAAATCTCGTGGTCTGTAGAAACTCATGTCCAAAGTCCACACAAAAGTATGCATAAATTTGCAAGGAAATTTCATCATCATTTAATTACATTAAGGGGATTTATTTTGTTTGTTATATACTGTATAAATATTTTCATTAAAATAGAAATACAACGAACGAACACAACGAAATACAACGAACGAATTCCGACGACGGAAGTGGTACTCTACGCGCCAGCCACGAAGATCAATTGGATTCCAGACCTTGACTTGAGAAGACAGTTCTCTCTTCGCAGCTATAGCGGAAGTAAAAAGCAGAAAAAATCCCTCTAAATATTACTTTGCTAATCAAAATACGGGAAAGGTCATACATTATATAAATTGTATATAATAAAGATATAATAAAACATCTTAAAATGATATGAAGTTTCAAATAGAAATTCACTAGTGGAGCTGTAGCTTACGTGAATGTTGGAGAATAAACTTGTTTGAACGAGCAACTTAAAAATTGATAAATTGTATTAATAATATATTTAAAGCAAGGTAACATCAAGCATTAAATTATTTTTCTTTAAAATAGAATAAGAGTTTTTGAGTATATAATTTGTGAATGTTTTTTTAGAGAAATGTGAAATTAACAAAAGCTTTGAAATATCTTGTAAAGAAACATGAAATATCAACATTTATTGAAATATGAAGCCTCACCATTTTTACGGTGTATACAAACAATATATATTAATTTTTTGCAGACAAATATTTTAGTATATTTGAAAGTTAACCAATTAGAAATTTTCTTTTCTACATACCTTGTTACCCAAAGTGCAATATTTGGAATTTTTACTGAAAGTTGCTAATTAAAATATAATTGTTCGAAAAAATGATTTAATTTTTTTCAGTTACAGAAAGAAGATAGATAATAATAGAGAGTTTTTGCACAACGTTTTTTTATCGTCCGATATTTTTTCTTCCTAGCGCGCATGCTCATAGGAAACATTGTACCTATTGCGCATGCGTATCTGTAATACTGCTCTACTGAGCTATTCATATGAGCATGCGCGATAGGATGAAAAATATCGGACGATAAAAAAAACGTTATGCAAAAACTCTCTATTATTAGAAAAGGTAGGATGAAAGTAACTTTCAGAAGTGTCGTATATCGATATAATTTTTCTTATTCTTTCTTTCTTCTAAACTAGTTTTCAATATTTCTATAAAACATTTATAGCATTTTAGAAAGTATTACATAGAAATAATTATTTTACATACAAAAAAAAAAAAAAAAGTCATAATACTTCCATAACAAGCAGTTAAAAATTTACATTTATTTTCCACACTATTTTCTAAAAGGAATAAAATTATAATACTACATGTTTTATTTGGTATGTTTGTAGTTCCATTGTTCTTAAACAGTATTATTATTAGCTTTAGTTCAAATTAAATAATGCTCATCAAATGATTTCTAAGGAATATAATAAATGATTAATTCGATCATTCGAATGAAGTAAAAAATGTAAAAAGGATATCAATTTGTGTCTGCTTTACTAGAGAAAAAAAAAGGTTTGACGCTCTACGGTCTGGTTTGACACTCTACGGTCATCTTGTGCACATGAGGACTAAACAGACTGGGACCTACCTACAGTTTAAAGTGGATTTCGAACCACTATTAAACATCCATGCCACTAATAACCACTAATAAACCTGAAAAAAGGATACTTTCCTCATTTCTTTTACTAATATACTGTAAATAACATCAGTATTTTAAAATTATATATAATATCGAAGTCAAATGAGAACGGGAGTTTCTTCATACTCATCACAATATCATGTAGGAATTATGAACATTTGAATATCCACATTTTGAACTGATGAAACAAAAGATAGAACCTTAAACATAAAGGATTGAGTCAAGCATAAAGAGTTAGACGTTTATAAACCTTTTTTTTTACTGACCGTTTAATTAAATTCAATGTGTTTTCTTACAGAAAAATATAATAACAAAATGAATAAACATCACAAAATTTGATTAACAATAAACACTTAAGCCCCTGTTTGGATAATTTTATAAAAGTGTTTTGGATTTTTTTAATAAAAATTTATATTGAGAGAATCTTATTTAAAAAAACATGTTAGTTTAGTGTGTGATCAAAAATATTTTTCTTGGTGATTTTATTTTTATGTGATTTGTGTATTCAATAGACTATTCATAGCCTTAAAAAATTCTATCAACTATTTCAAACACAAAATACACAAAAACACTCGTATAATTCCTTTTGACAGCAGGTAGAATCTTTTCTGATGAATGATAGAAAGAATCTAGTGGATGGTAACTGGATCGATAGAATGACATAAACCAGTCCGTGTACAAGACCTTTCCACTTTTTTAGTTCATGGACTTCAGATTTAAAGGTAACCGTCTATTGAAATAAAACTGTAGTTATTTTATTGATAATAATGGAGAAATTCTCGCAAACTTGCGAAAAGTTTTTCTGAAAAACTGAATTAATAAATTTTTTTTTTTTGTCATATCAATTTTATTTCACGTATTTAAAATATTAATTTATATCCTAATAAATATAAGTGCAAGTAATTGCATTATTTTCAATTAATTGTCAGTAAAAATTATACATTAAAAATTTTTAAACTACGTCAACATAGTTTTATTTATTTATTTCGGTAAGATTAAATTAATCATAAAATTTGCTGAAACAAAGTGAAACAAGTATTAATTATCTATTAAATAGAATAAAAAAAAAAAAATTCATTTCATTAAATATATTATCATAATTATAAATGATGCCTTTTATTAAATAAATTGGCATGTTAATAATACTATTTTCAATAACTATGATTTTCTTATTTAAAAACCAATAACTTAAATTAAATATAATTTCGAATAAATAGTTTAAAATTAAGTTTAAGATATAGACATTCATTTAAATAATTGGTTTGATAATATTTATTTTAAATAATGTTAAATAAATAAATTTTTATTCGTCTATATTAGTTATATGCATTATCATTAAATGAATTTTAAAAGCTAAACTTAACAAATTTTTGAAAGCGTTTTTTGTATAATCATTAATTAAAATTTTAAACCTAACATAACATGTAAACCTAGCGTACATAATATTTAACGCTACGGATCTAACAAATTAAAGTTTAGGCATAGGTCAATTTATTTTAAAAAATAATAAAACCGATTGGATTAATTCGGATTAATTTATTTAAAAAATAAATAAACATTATGTTGTTGTTGCTAATTCCCCTGATGAAGGAAAACTTGCATCAGGTCCAAAAGACCCCGTCGCAGGGATCAATGATTTCAAACCACACACACACGCATACATACATTATATATATATATATATAATGTATGTATGCGTGTGTGTGTGTGTGTGTATTCGCGTACGCACTTATGTAAGATTGCATTGCCATACAAAGTTTCCTTGTGGTGTTTTTTGACATATCTTTAACACACTTTTTAAAAAAATCTCATAAACGTTTACCATGCAACAAAAAAAGTTAACTTTTAATATGCACCTCCATAATACTAATTATGAAACTTCATAATAAAATTCTCTACAATATTTTATTAACAGAATTCGATTGATGAATGATCACGATCACTGAGAGAAGCAATTCTTAACGAATATTCATCAGACGAAATTATTTCCCCATAGCAGTCCAACTATAATGATTACTCCCATAGTCTAGAACAGAACAATTGAAAGCCTTCCTTCGGCATACAACTACCTCAAATCTATGCTGCAGGCAGGGAGAAAAGACCTTAACTAAATTTCTCCGATTGTACCAAAGGATTTCAGTTACAAAGGGAATTTCTCGTGGACCCTCTTGTGCGGAAACTATCGCAAACATTACCGAGATCACAAAGACAAATGGTATTTGTTATCAGGTCCGAGGAAAGCCCTTCAGAATCGTGAGAAGGAATGAACATCGGAGGATAAATGCAGGGCACTAAACTAAATTACCGCTACAACCCAGATATCCTTAAATTGTCGTTCCTGCTTAGAACGGCATCGTGGTTTACCTGCATTTGAACGCTTGTTAAGGGGAAGGAGTAATGTATTGGGGGATACCACTACACCACCATTGGATTTTATGTGATTTAATTTTTAGGGTATGTAAGTTGAGAATGTTTTGTGATACCAAAAATTCAAATCATTTGGCTTTTTAATGCTGCTATTTTCTTCTTTTTTATGTTATCCCTGATTTTACATCATTCTTTATTATATGGCTGAACAGCAGTTAGGTTATTCATAGTTATCAGTTACAAGTATGGTGCACTATACTCGAAATTGAAGAAAAGAAAAAAAAGACAACGATATTGATGTCCTTAAAATACTTGAATTCAGGGATATTTACGTTGGAAATGTTTTTTAATATCGAAAATTCAAATCATTTGAAGTTTTAATGCCGTTATCTTCTTTTTCTTATGCCATCCCTGATTTGACATCATTTTTCATTATATGGATGAACTGCAGGAAAGGCAGTTTTATTCATAGTGAACAATTGCAAACATGTCACATTAAAATCAAAACTGAAAAAAAAAAAAAAAAAAAAAAAAAAAAAAAAAAATCGTCTTTCATGAAGATTGACGTCCTTAAGACACATGAAGAAAATAATACATTTAACATATTTTGAAGAAAATAGAAATTAAACACCTTATGTTATGTTACAGTATTGTACAGTACTACTACTAGTTACAGTATTGTACAGTACTACTACTAGTTACAGTATTGTACAGTACTAAACTAGTTACAGTATTGTTCAGTTTTACTAGCTATAGTTACAGTATTGTACATACTTACATATTAGTTACAGTATGAATACGGATACTACTACTAGTTACAGTATTGTATGTTCTACTAGTTTATTAACTATACTATAAATACAAATTAAGGCATATTGTACAGCACTACAGTACTACTGAAAAAAAAAAGGATTACTTTCCTTTGTTCTATTTTATTAACTATTATAAATAGAATATCTTATGTTACAGTACTGAATAAACGGATTACTTTCCTTGATGTTCTATTTTATTAACTATTATAAATAGAAATTAAGGCATCTTATGTTACAGTACTGAATAAACGGATTACTTTCCAAGATGTTCTATTTTATTAACTATTATAAATGGAAATTAAGACATCTTATGTTACAGTACTGAATAAACGGATTACTTTCCTAGATGTTCTGTTATGTTAATCATTATAACAGAACATCCAGAAAAGTAATCCTTTTGTTCTTACTGTATTTAAGTTAACATTTATCCATTATAATACAACAATTATAAGTTGTAAACTATATTAAATACTTTTTAATTGTAAAAAAAAAAATTAAAAATTAAAATAAAACATTTCTTATATTTTTTTAAATATATTTGTTCATCATCCTTTTTACACAATTTTTAATGTTCTTTTTCTACAATTTTTTTATGCAACTTGAATAGAAATAGAAGGAATAATTTTAAAAATAATTTTAATTCTGTGAAAAAAAAAAGCTTTTTAAATTAATTAAGTATAAGGCTTCTAATTATTTTTTAAAACTAATAATACTCGAGTATTATTACTATGCAATTATTATAAATTTATTGCTGAAGTTATATTTACGTTATAAAGCATCTTAGAGATAATTAAACTAAGTGTAATCAATTTTAAATTAAATTCAGGGACTCAATAAAGATTGAAGTCAGTAATTATATCATTATAATTTATACGATGATAAAATAGATCACTAATTATATCTATTATTAAAATGAATTGCATATTCCATAAATCTGTTATACGGTACATTTTAAACCATAAACTTTAATTATAGTAGAATTAACAGCTGTATGCAATTCTGAATAATTATTTCGCAATTTGTCTAACAAAATAAAACAACCGGTATTATAATAAATTAAAATTTTTATATCATAATTTGTTTTTACATATTAAGTGTAAACTATATAGCAATGATTATTATTTAAATATAATTTTAGTTAGATAATAATAAAAAAAATTTCTCCAATGAAGTAAAGATTTACTCAATCCCAAATTATTCCGTAAGATGAAGAAGACATTATTAAAACTTACATTATTTTGGCTAAATTTTACATCAATAATTAAATAGTATGTAAATTTTGAAGGAGACTAAAATTTTTATAAAATAATTACATATTTTACAATCATAATTATTATTGTGAAAAATTTGAAAATTGCTATAAAATTATTAAATTTATTATCAAAAACTGCATTCGTTTATTTGAAATCAGCTACGAATTTCATTTATCAAAATTGAAGACAGTTGATAAATCTTTAAAGAGAAATACTGAAAATCAAAGAATAATTTTGCTATTGGTTATGTTAATGTATAAAGAAACTATATTTGTAGTACATCTATCTTTCTTTCTATTAATTAATTTATCGATGCAAGATGTTTTGGGGATTATAGTTTCCAGAAAGTTATGCAAAGGCAAATCACAGGCAACGATGTTTTATTAAAATACTTATGATTGAACCACAAACGCAAGCAAGAAAAACTACAAATATTTAAAGATCATATGCTGTAATAAAAGATTTTAATACATCTTCACTGCACTAAAGCAAGGTAGGAAATCTTTATTGCCAGCTTTGAGTTTTATTTAATTTCCTGTAAAGTTAACAGTGATGGCAATAAGGCAGTTCAAAATTAAGAGAACACAATGTATACCAGTAACAAAATTTAGTTTATAACCTGATGGCCGAGTGATAGCGCTTTGGCTCTCGTTGCCACAAGTTTCGATTTGAATAGCGGCGCTGCCGTGGATGTTTGTAGTGGTTCGGGATCCTTTTTAAACTGTATGTCCCGGTCTAATATAACTATAGAGCGTTCGGAGTAGTGACTGACAACAATATTCAGTAAATCCTCCTGTCTCGAAATCCCAATCCTTTAAGAATCTTTCTTCAAGATAACATCAATCGATACTCGCGACATGTCGCCTGATCCGGGCCTTCTTCTTTCATAATGCATCGGACACTTATTCACTGACCATTCAGGATCTGTAAATGGCCGAGGAGGTAACAAGATACATATAATAAAGGGTACTTCTTTTTTGGGGGAATAAGGCTCCAGGACAGCGAATCATAATCAATATCATAATCAAACAATAAGTTGTATCGCCGTGCAATATATTCGGTGGTGGAAAAAGCATGAGGTGCTGTTCAAGAAGTTGGCGTATGAATTAAAGAAAGAAAAAATATCTCCCTACTTTCGGGATCAAGGTTTGTTTTGAGATAAGCAAGTAGAATCTTGACAGGTTGGATTAGACATTGATACAGACGAAGATTTAATTCTTTGTGTTATATTAAAACCTGCAAATATTTCTCCATTACTTAATTACCACAAATATAACATAAGGAAGGAACTACAGACACGATAAAAGCAACAAATAATTTATCATGTGTGAGGTTCTAAACCATAAACTTTTAGATGAACATATTTGTCATAAATTCTGATTTATCCACGGTGCACTATGGGGATATAAACTATATCCCCATATATTTTTGCTACTACAATTTAAACGAACAAACCAAGAGATGACATTCAAAACTCGTACTCTTCTTCTCAAGTGAAATGAAAGTAAATAATTTTTTCATGATATTTGGAAAATAAACATCAATATTTACAAAACATTTAGTTTATACTGATGATAATTGATACCAGCATATGGATTTATCGACGTTATCAAAGCCAAAGACATAATAGCTTTCTTTCAGCTTCGATTGTCGTTTTCGGAACTAAATTATACTAGTTCAAAAACAAGCTTTCTACCAAGTTGAGCCAGCTAATAAAAACGAAATAATAAAATTAATAATTAAAATATAATTTAGCACTTGAAATATATAAAAATTGTTATCTTTGTATCATTTTCATTTAATTTATAATTTAAATATTAGATTTATTTCTAAAAACATAAAGACCATACTCTTAATATCTAAAACACTCAAGGTGAAGATCAAGCCGAAAAGAATCGCAAGAACTAAAGACGCTAACAAAACGAATAAAGGAAAAAAAATCGTCTCCCGTTAGATAAGTGTAACAAGTATGAGAAAGATGCATGAAAAATCACCCCTTCACCTATTGTTCGAAGAATTGGTAGACGATTTCCCTGTAATTGGGCGCCATGATAGCCCCAATCCTTTACGAACCTTTCTTCAAGATAACATCAATCGATACTCGCGACATGTTGCCTGACTCGGCCTTCTTCATTCATAATGCATCGGACGCTTATTCACTGACCATTCAGGATCTGTAAATGGCCTAGTAGCTAACAAGATATACATAATAAAAAGGGTACTTCTATTTTTGGGGGAATAAGGCCTCAGGACAGGAGTAGACACCCGTATCGTAATCAAACAATAAGTAGTATCTCTGTGCAATATATTCGGTGAAAGAGGGCATGATGTTCTGTATAAGAAGTTGTCTTATGAATTAAAGAAAATAAAAAAAAAAATATCTCCCAACTTTCTGGATAAAGGATTGTTTTGAGATAAGTTAGTAAAATGTTTACAGGTTGGATTAGGATTGATACAGAGGAAGATTTAATTATTTGTGTTATATTAAAACCTGCAAATATTTGTCCAATATTTAATTACCACAAATATAACATAAGGAAAGAACTAGAAACACGACAAAGGTAACAAATTTCCACCAGAAGTAATTTATCCTGTGTGAAGTACTAAAGATAAATCTTCAGATCAACAAATATGTCATAAATTCAGCTTTAACCAAGATGCACTATGGGGATATAAACTACATCCCCATTTTGCTACTAAATTTGAATGAACAAACCAAGGGATGACATTCAAGTTTCATATCCTTCTTCTGAAGTAAAACGAAAACAAATATTTAAAAGAGATTTTTTTTCATTATGTTTGGAAAACAAAATTAAATAATTATTAATATATTTTTACACTGGTATTAATTCCTGCCAACCTACGGATCCATCGTTTCGATCAACGTCAAAGGCACATTGCCTCTCTTTCAGCTTCGATTGAAGAATTTGGTACTGTCCTAGTTCAAAAACGCGTTTTCTACTAAGTCACGCAAACCAATATAAACGAAATAAAAAAGCAGATGATTAAAACATAATATAGCATTTAAAATAAATAAAAATTATTGTTTCCTTTTGTATCATTTTCACTTAATTTATATTTTAAATATTAGATTTATCTCTAAAACCATAAAAACATAACTCTTAATATCTAAAAGCATAAGTACTCAAGCTGGAGATCAAGCCTAAAAAATCTAGCAGCAAACCAAGAACTAAAGACACTAACAAAGCAAAGCGAATAAATGGGGGAAAAGCATCCCGTTAGATAAGTGTAACAAGTATGAGAAAGACGCCAGAGAAATCACCCCTTGTTTATTGTTCGAAGAATTGGCAGGCGATTTCCTTGTAATTGGGCGCCATGATAGCCCCAATCCTTTACGAATCTTTCTTCAAGATAGCATCAATCGATATTCACGACATGTTGCCTGACTCGGGCCTTCTTCATTCATAATGCATCGGACGCTTATTCACTGACCATTCAGGATCTGTAAGTGGCTGAGGAGGTAACAAGATACATATATTAAAGGATACTTCTTTTTGCTGGGGAATAGGCTCCAGGACAGCGAATCATAATCAATATCATAATCAAGCAATGAGTAGTATCGCTGTGCAATATATTCGGTGGTGGAAGAGGACATGATGTGCTGTTCAAGAAGTTGGCTTATGAAAAAGAAAGAAAAAATATCTTCCTACTTTCGGGATCAAGATTTGTTTTGAGATAAGCAAGTAGAATCTTGACAGCTTGGATTAGACATTGATACAGACGAAGATTTTGATCGGTATCTATATTTGTATTAAATTATTCTATATATCAAGCTTTGTAACAATATCTATATAATTTAAGAAATACATAACTTAAAAAAATTTTTCACCTATAAGCCTTCTGAAATGAAACTAGCTCTAGATCCATACAAGCTGAGATCTCTTAATTCTAAGAAGAAAGTGTTTTAAAAGTTAAACTGGATTATATTACTATTATGTGTGTCTGATGTTTAATAATTATGGGAAAATGAGTTGTCCATAATATATTTACAAATGCTTATTTGGCATTATGTAGATACAAAGGAAAGGCAAATATAAATAATACACGAGCTTATGGATAGATGCATAACCTTATAGAAACATATTTAGATGCCTTGAAAATCTTGATATTTAAAAATTACTTTAAATATATATGTACTTTTAACAGCTAATCTATCAATTGAAACATCTGAAAATATTCGTGCCAATTCTTTGAAATCAAGCTTTACCTCAGGAGTCACAGAAACTGAGACCTCTAATCAATTCTAAAAGGAAGCACCGAAAACGGAAACTGGCAAGTTTAGGAAACCTAAGTTTTCTTAATGAGCCTCCACTTGCTATCTACTTGTTTTCTAACTAAGAGTAGAAAGATTCTTTTGTTATTCTTTCCCTCTCCTAGATATTTTGTTTTTATTTCATTTTATTTTCCTTTACTCATCTTTTTTTTTTTTTTTTTTTTTTAAATTCCAGTACTTAAGAAACATCCTATGGTCTTGAGGAGTATTTTAAGTATATCTAGATTTGAAGAATTTCTATCGTAGAGTTGGTTAAGGTTCTTTGGAAAAAAAAATGGAGTAGATAGTAAAAGTTAATAAATATTTTATACTACAAATTTAGATTAGTTATAAGCTAAATTCATAATTAAAAAGAATTAGTCTTACAAATATTTTAAATATCTGCTTTAGTTAATTTAATTAAAATTAGGATTCAATTTGTGCATGATTTCCTAATATTTCATATGTATAAAATTTATAAATTTTAAAATCCAGTGATTTTTCTTTTTCAAAACAATTATTCTGAAAAAAATAACCCTTACTAAAGTAAAACTTATCCTTGAAAAATGTAATCCTTACTAAAGTAATATCCTCGGAAAAAGTATCCTTAGAAAAAATTATGTTTTATGATAAATTTTTCAGTAAAATAATTGAAAAAAAAATACTTAAATCTCTGTTTCTGGAATTACCGAAATTCAAAATTCTCCTCCCTATACGAGAAAAGATTAAAATATTCATTTTTCTCTTATTTTACAAAATTCTTTGTAATGTGCTAAGGAACAGAATATTTTGTATATATTTTAATTACATTTCTCATACAACAATATCTGTTTTAAGCCAAACAAATCAAATTAAAAGATTTTTTTTTTTGATCCTCAGACCGCATATATTTACAAAAATATATTGTAACAATCCTGAAAAATTAGTAATCCTCAAAAGTTATTAATTGGAAATATTTTTTACATTCTGTTAGATATAAAAGTAAGGTATAAATTTCTGCATTTCAAATACTGTCTAATTATTTGTAAAGTCACAAAATAACTTACAAATTGATTCAACGATCCTCATATTGACACAGAATAATTTCAATAATTATATAATACATCAGAATCTAACATATCTTTCCAACTATCTTCATGGTGTAAAATGATAAACTATGTGTTATTAACTATTACTTACAGCCAATAAGCACAAAACAATAACTAGTATAATACTAGATGTGTTTACTGAGTTGTAATAACCCCGAACTGAGCAATAGATCGGAAATGCGAGGACATATCGTTACATTTGTGGATATATCATTATGGCAAACCTCATTTTCATGTAATGATCACCAATTTCGCAACTATTACCCAGATGCAATTATTCCAAGGGGCAATCGGAGATGCGCCATATATAACCCTACTTGCGATTGAGTTCCAGAAGTGAAGGCAGCCTTCAGAATAATTCCCTTGGAGTTGTTATCAGTAATAATCGGATACAAACCTCGAACAATTTTGTCCAGATGCGATGGTTAACTCCCTGCTTAATCTCACATTTTGAAAGTGTAAGGCTCTTCAGGTTTGTCCGTTGGCCTCAATGGATGCATAATGTAATAGGGAAAGACGTTGGACTGGTGCTGTGTGAATGATTTAATGGAATCTCTTTGAAAGGAAATATTAGTTTATTATCCTGCTTTAGAATTAGAGCATATCAGATTCGAATTCTTTTAAACAATTATTATGGAAGAAAACAATAATAATTATATATATAAAAATTGTGTTAAGCTGAAAAATATTATACCTCATTTATTTATAAGTTAGAAACAGTAGTAGGGTGTAATATAATATTCTAATAATAATTTTATATAAGATTACAATGTGGTAACATAAGATAATGTACTTGATTAAAATAAAATTAAATTTCAGTTTCAAAATTATCTCATTCAATAAAATAGTTTGTATTAAAATTAATAATACTAGTTTTAACTCAATAAAAATGAAATAAATTGTAAAATTAATTACATTCTGTACGCTTTTTTTGGTAATAAAATAATTAAGCAAAATAAAAGCATAATGAAAGAAAAAAAAAAAAAACGAATACTTATTATTTTTTAATATGCCTAAATTAAATATTTTACATCACAATTGGAGTTAATGAAACATAAAAAAAACAAACAATAATTCCAATTTAACAGTAATTGAAATTCATTATATGGTCGAATCTTAATCAATTATGCTCAAATGTAGATACCAATACCAATAGAATAGCACAATTGGAAATATAGAAATATATATTAAATTAGCGATATATTTTTCATATAACAAAACGAAGTTTGAATAACAATATAAAAAAAATAATTGAAAATTTATAAAATCTCGATATCGAAACTTAAAATTTGTTAAAATAGTCAGTAAGAATTGAATATTTAAATTGTTATACAATTAATTATTATGTTATTTTTCAAATACAAATTACAGTTGTAAATTACAATGTCTACAAATTACATTTTCTCAATTCACGAGCAATGACAAGAACTCTAATGATAGAAATATAAATAAACAATAGACATTGTAAAATGCATTCAATATTTTTGCCTACAACTTTAAATCTTCAAAACTTTAACAAAATGTTTAAGAGAAAAATTCTTTTTACTTGCCAAAAATATCTTTGTTTTGATATTTTATTAAATTTAATGGAATGAAATTAGATTTTAAGCTTTTTTTTTTTTTTTTCTGATATAATTTTCCAAAAGCTATCAATGTTTATATAGCAAAGGATGAAAAAAAAGAATAAATAAAACGTCAATGAATATTTCTCCAAAACATTTTTTTTATTTGTTTTTTTTCATAATCATATTATAGCGACACTACAATTGTTAAGTTGTTCTACTGTAAAAGGCGAGGCAGAAACAACATTTATTTTTCTATTTTTTAAAAAATTCCTTTCCTCCAAATAAAATAAGGCGAAGCTCTATTTTGTAAACATTCTCCCAAAATTGGATTGATCTGGAAGGAAACAATTGCTCCAAGAGAAATATTTGAAGCCCGAAATATATTATTCAAGTAACAAACGGATACAACTCATGATTTTCCTGGTCAACTCTTAAAAACCATTTTTCAGGAAGTTGTGCGAGATATATTTCTCGATATAATCTTCTCAATAGAAGATAGATATTCTTCGAAATAGCATCCAACAAAAATGAAGAAGAAAGAGAAACGCTTTTTTTTTTTCATTCTGTTTTGGGAATAGTGCCAAAATTTATGCAAATGAATATAAATAGCACATATGAAAGTAGTGTTCACTGCATTTTGTAAAAAAAAAATATTAAATATATAATTTTATAAAAACAAATTATTACAAATTTGTTTATAAAATTATATTAAAAATCATTCTAAATGTTTCTTTATTGAAGTAAATAAATTAATTTCGGATCAAGTTAAGAATTCTAAAGGCGAGTTCAGATTGCTATAAAATTAAAATCATTTAAAAACACGTAAAAGTTATAAAATCTGATTATCATTTTATTATTCTTTTAATAAATTTCTTCCTAACTGTTGTTAATGAGTAATATTTGTTTATTGTAGAGTAGACAGAAATCATACATTACGGATAAATTAACATCATTTCAATGACAGATTCCACATTTTTATTAGCTTAATTGGTTTTACATTGCTTTGGTCTAAAATTTCGATGTTTTTCCATTATTTTCTGATTGATGTAGCTTAAACAAGTATATATTTAAAAGTTTAAATATTTTGTGTGTGCATTTGTCACTTAATGTAAAATAAATATGTATCAATGTATATTAATGTCAAATTTTCTTTTTTAATACTCTTTAGCGTGTTTATATATGCTCTCCTATATAACCTAGCGCTGCATGGCTTTAAAAAATAGAACTTATTAACTCTTTTTGATTCATGTCTGTTCAAAGCACCATCATCGTTTTCGTAAGGCAGAATAGTATTCTTTTCTTAGGCGGCATTGCAAATTTAACAATAAAAACCAGTGCGAAGTTCAAAGAAATATTCAGACTGCATTGTCTTTATCCTCGACTATAATGCCTTTTCCCTTTCCTAAATCCACCACAGTCTCTATCAAATTTCGAAATCTGAAATTGTTTATTGTGATGAAACTGTTTATTTAACTATTTTTTATTATTGTGGCTAAAAAGGGGAAACCTGTCTGAGTGTTTCCTTATTCATCCAATGATTACGAAAAAAAAACCTTATCCCGCGTTTGGCGATAACAAAATATCTTTATATTTCTTTTTTATTTAGCTGCAATTTGGCCAGAACAATTTTTATTGCTGAAATCGCAATGTAAATTTTTTTGTGTTTTCCAACAAAATTTTAGATTGGTAGCAATTCTATGGTTAGTATGTTTATTTATTTATTTTCCGTTTACATGTCTACAAAGAGTGCAATAGCATGGAAAATTTGGCAAGAATAAAAAGTCTCCAAATTGAAGTAAATTTTTGTAAATTTTTTTGGTTTGTTTATTTATTTATTTATTTTTTGGTAATTTGATTATTTTCATTTGAACTAGGTATAGTATTAGAAATATCCTTGCCAATTTTGGCGAAAATTGGATATAAATTGAGTAAATACATAAACAAATACATTCAAAATATTTTGATGCAAATATATAGAGAAAGATCTAAACTGAAGTTGTGAATATAGCGAAATGTTCTGGGGATATCCACAAAAATTCTAATTTCAAGAAAGATTACTTTCAAATTGTTTTAACACTTGATACCAAATTTTATCTTGATTAATTGTCCGCAAAATTGAAAATATGTAAAAAAACAGTGAAGAAAAAAAATGTGGGGCAAAAGTACAAAATATTTATGTATCTCTATTTGAATTAATGATCAGCATACAGATTTGCTAAATACAGAAAAGCATGCTAAATATTGTTTTTACTAATGCACATAAATAAATGAAATAATTTTATTTTAAAGACATTTGATACCTAAATAAGTTTTTGAATCCGTGAAATAATTTCAAAATAGCATACTATTCACTATGCATGTTCACCGAAGCTCTTAAATAACAGATGCTACATAGGTTATCTAGCAAAATGAATTGGCATCTTAGTAATATCCCTGATTGTATAAATTTCAAATATATATATATTTTTGATTATCTACTTTAAATTTCAAGATTTAGTTCTTTGTTTAATTTTATACTGTACCCAACTATTTTTAAGGAAGGGATACAAGATTTAAAGACTGGTACAAAGAACAGATAAAAATACTATAGAAAAACAAGTTTGTTAGAACAATTTTATGTGTATGATGGATCAGTCGAAAAATAACTGAAAAAAGATACATTGTATATTCTTCCTGTTATTAAAACAAACAATTATTTCCTCTCCACATTAATGTTTGAGTACGGCTTTCAACAAAAAAACAACAATACTTAATGACAGGAAACTTAATTAAGTACAAAAACAGAAACAACATTTTTGCTCTTTGCAAATTCACATGACTAATTGTGTTGCCAGAGTTGTCGAAACAACAAGAAACGGATTACCATTTGCAACGAGTCAACTGCGCGTTTTAATTAACAAGAGCCTGGAAGTTTAATTAATTCTATTGAAGCCATTTGTTGAATTTGCTTTGTGAGGATTACTTGATGGCGCTCAGATATTCCATTGATTCGTTCCTTCCTCAACAAGTGTGTTTCTTTTAGCATTGCTTTTTAGTCGACTTCCATTGCAAAATCCCATTTCTAAAGTTTTTGGCTCCTCATCCACTTTAATTACATTAGCAATTAACCTAAAACGGAGACAGGAGAGGTGAAGAACGTAGCTGTCATTGCTTTTCTAGCATTTTGCAACGTAAAACAAAGGATTTAAATGGTTTGATGGTAACATTTGCAATTTGAAGAATTTTCTCCCCACTGCAGTTGGGGCTTAAATAAATAAAAAATTTTAATGTTAGTCCATTTTCATTATGCTTTTAAAGATAAAAGCATTCTTGTTCATAAGGAAAAAATGAAATTAGTTTAAAATAGTTTATTGTTGTAAAAAAAAAAAATAAATATCTTTATTTAATTTGTTATGAAATTTTTCTATAATAAAAACTCTATGCAGATGTTCCCTTCAAACGCACTTATTGTTAAAAAGAAACTACATGATATTGCTAAATGGAGATACACCATCCTAAATTTTTCTATTTTAACACATAGAATATTAAAAACAGAATCACTTTATTGTAAATGTGTATCGTAATTCTAGACAATTTTTTCACACTATTTCACAAGCAATAAAAACACTTCTTGGATTTTTTTATTCACATTTTAACACTCATTTTCTGTCATGTTCAATTAATTGACAAAAATTCACGACGACAAATGTATTTGAACTCTTTCCCAACATAAGAAATCAAAAGAAAAAGTTCTAAACTTTGGCAGATGCAGAAAATGTATCCCTCCGCCATCTCGCTTCGTCCAATTAGAGGAAAGAAAAGAAAGAAAGAGATTCGTGTTCATCCGTGCGCGTAAAATAGTTCGTCCCTTAAAATTAAATCTGGAACAGAAAATGAAAAATCTTACAGATGCAGTTTTATAAAAGAATAAATGCAGCTATTTGGCCGAAGGCTAGGTTTTTAGAATATTATTTTTATCACTCTTTTCACGAGAAAGCAATTTTTAAAGAACTTTTACTTCTTTTTCTATTATTTTCTATTCCTTATTTCTTCCAGTGATTAGTAATTCAATTTTTTATTTTTTTGTCTTTCGCGGTTAAATTAGATTACTTCGGAATTAAATTTCTTGTCCAGACAGGATTGCGCCGACCGCATATTTTTCTCTTTATTTCTTTCAACGATTCAAACATTCTGTCTTTATTGTAGAAAAAATAAAAGTTGGTGCATTAAAACATCATTATGCCAGATGCTTTAAAATTATGTTTAGTTGTCATATGTTTAAGCAAACACAACTCAAAGGATTATTGCATGTTTTTCTTTTGTTTCATTTCTGCTAAACGGATTTAGTTATTTTGGCAAACATAAAAATCCCTTTTTTTTCCCTTTGAATAACTCTGAAATTTTACCTTTATTCTCTTTTTAATCTTCTTTGTATTGAATTAAGTATTTTTTTCAAGCTTAATCCAATTAAATGGTTCGAAATATTTGAAATATGTCATCTGAATGTTGCAAAATATCATATTATGGGCATTGCATAGTTTTTAAATTAAAAATAAGGAGTCAAAAGATAATAACGTGGGAAAGTTAAATTTATATATGTTTTTTTTTCTCTTTAGAATAAATATGATTATTTAAACTGTAAAAATTTTGTGTGACTTAAGTATCGAGTTAATCGTGAGATTAGGGAGTTAAGAGTCGATATTTAATTTTTTATTATAAAATTAAAATTATCAAAGTATAATGGAAATGGGTATTATTTAATATTCTGTGGAAAATAGCAAAATTTTTATAGTGTTGAGCATCATATTTTAATTATTTCATTTCAATATGGTAGGTTTACCATTAAGGCCTTAATGATAATGTATGTACGGCGGAATGTAAGTTTCTAATGTTTCGAAATTCATTTTAAACCAAATCCCGAACTGATATGACTGTTTGTCGTAGGGCTGACAACGTTACCCTGTAAAAAGAAACATCTCCTGTCTCGAAACCTGCCAGTAGGGGACGGCCTTGGCCCACCAAGGGGCTGTTATACCAATGAAGAAGAAGACTTACCATATAATAATGCAAAGACGAAGAAATTTCAGCTTTCTTAGAAATCTATTTTAAATGAATGTGTTCAAAGAATTTTTTTAAAAGTTATGTTTAACTAAAATATTATTAAGTTATTAAAATAAAATTTGTTGCATTAAAACATCATTATGCCAGATTCTATGAAATTATGTTAAAATTGAAATTGTAGTTTTTTAATGTTCTGTTGAAAAGTAAAATTTAAAAACATTTTTATAATTTTAACTTGATATTATAATTATTTCATTTTGATTTGGTATTTTTACCATTCAGGCCCGATGCCCGAATGACTAGCACTCTCGGTGCCACAGGGTACGGATTCGAGTCCGGCGTTGTCATGTATGTTTGTAAAGCTTCGGAATTCACTTTAAACGTAAGTTTCTCTATGATATGACTGTTTGGTGTATGTCTTACATACCTACCCATTAAAAAGAAACACTTTCTATGGAGTTTTAACACTAAAATTTTTCTATGGAGTTTCATAATATATCTTTTACATTGTTTTTAATAAAATCTTTAAAAAAGTGAACTTTTAGTACATGACTTCATACTAATTATGAAACTTCATAATAAAAATTTGATTAATGAATAATCACGATCACTGAGAGAAACAATTCTTAACGAATATTCATCAGACGAAATTATTTCCCCATAGCAGTCCAACTATAATGATTACTTCCATAGTCTAGAGCAGAACAATTGAAAGCCTTCCTTCCGCATACAACAACCCCAAATCTATGCTGCAGGCAGGGAGAAAAGACCTTAACTAAATTTCTCCGATTGTACCAAAGGATTTCAGTTACAAAGGGAATTTCTCGTGGACCCTCTTGTGCGGAAACTATCGCAAACATTACCGAGATCACAAAGACAAATGGTATTTGTTATCGGGTCCGAGGAAAGCCCTTCAGAATCGTGAGAAGGAATGAACATCGCAGGATAAATGCAGGGCACTAAACTAAATTACCGCTACAACCCAGATATCCTTAAACTGGCGTTCCTGCTTAGAACAGCCATCGTTGTTTACCTGCACTTGAACGCTTGTTAAAGGGAAGGAGTAATGTATTGGGGGATACGACTACACCACCATAGGATTTTATGTGGTTTAATTCAGGGATATTTACGTCGGCAATGTTTTTTGATATTGAAAATTCAAATCATTTTGCTTTTTAATGTTGTTATCTCCTTTTTCTTATATCATTCCTGATTTGACATCATTCTTCACTACATGGCTGAACAGCAACAAAGGTAGTTTTATTCATAGTGGACAGTTACAAGCATGTTACACTATACTCGAAATTGAAAAAAAAGACAATTATTTTTTCGAGGATTGACATCCTTAAGGCACATGAAGAAAATAACAGATTTCACATATTTTGAAGAAAATAGGAATTAAGACACCTTAGGTTACAGTACTGAATAAACAGATTACTTTCCTAGATGTTCTGTTTGCTTAACTATTATAAATAGAAATTAAGACTCCTAATGTTACGGTATGGAATAAACGGATTACTTTCAAAGATGTTCTGCTTTATTAACTTAAATTAAGACATATTTTATATTACAGTACAGAATAAACGTATTACTTTCCTAGATTTTTTTAATTAACTATTATAAGTATAAATTAAGACACCCTATGTTACAGTACTGAATAAAACGGATTGCTTTCCTAAATGTTCTCTTAGCTATTACACTCATGTCCAGAAATTAAGGATAATTCAGAATCACACAGAAATTGAACTCTAAAATAAAAATTTCACCTGTAGAATTATCACACACATCTTGAAGAAGAATATGCAAATTACAGGAAACCACCAGATGGCGCGGATAGTACGTCACAATGACGAGTGTAAGAGAGGGGGTATATAAGGAATGGTGGCAAAGAAGTAAAATTGTTCACAAGCGCTTTAAAAGCCTTTCAGTGCAATAAACGCATAGTTATGGCACAAAGGAAGCATTTGGATGATTTTTTACGTGGTAGAATTATCGGACGACTGGAATGTGGACGTACCCAGCTGGAAGTATCCGAGAAACTTGGAATCGCCCAGAGTGTCATCTCCAGGCTTTGGCAACGATTCCAAGATGATGGTAATATGAGTAGATGTTACAGCATAGGTCGCCCCCAAGTTACAACGCCGAATGAGGACCGGTATTTAGCAGTTACTGCCAAAAGAAACAGACGGAGCACAGCATCAGACCTGTCTCGTCAGCTCTGTTCAGCTACCGGTACAATAGTTTCAAGGCAGACCGTGTACAGACACTTAGGGCACATTGCACCGCAACTCACTGTCGCCTGCGATTAACCTGGAGTAGAGAGCATGCATTGTGGACACCGCAGCAGTGCTCTTGTGTGATGTTTTCCGACGAGCCCAGGTATAGTTTGCAGTCTGATTCTCGCCGGACTTTCATATGGAGAGCGCCAGGTACGCGTTACCACCAAGAGAACACCATTGAACGACACCGTTACGGTGGTGCAAATTGATGCTCGTTTGGGGAGGAATTCTTCTTGGTTCCAGAACTGACCTGCATGTTCAGAGTGTAACGATGACAGGCCACATCTATCGGGATGTCATTCTGGAACCACATGTACGTTTCTTTCGGGGCACCATGGGTGCTGAATTTCTGTTTATGGATGACAACGCCCGTCATCACCGTGCAAACATTGTAGACGAATGCCTTCAATTGGAGGATATCACCCGTATGGATTGGCCAGCATACTCACCGGACTTGAATCCAATAGAGCATGTGTGGGATATGCTTGGCCGACGAATTGCAGCCTGTCAACCCCCTCCCACCTGTCAACCGGAACTTCGGAGGGCATTGCTTGATGAGTGGTGTAATATTCCCCAAGATCAGATTGATAATTTGATACTCAGCATGCCTAGGCGTTGTAAGGCCTGTATTGCATCGTCCGGGAGACATACTCCATATTAACCATCATAATAACCATGTTATACTGTCTTTTGTAAATAGGTTCTTTTTTGAAATTTGCTCCAGGAAGTAAAAATCGCAATTTTTATTAATTATGTCAAACATATAGCATCTTTTTTTGCTCTTTACCTTTTGTTTAATAAATAGACTTTACAAATAAGTCAAATTTGTTTTGCTTCTGTCTCTTTCTTTGCCTGATCTTCATTATCTTTTATTTATGGACATGAGTGTATAAATAGAAATTAAGACACCTTATGTTATTGAATCCAATAAACGAATTACTTTCCTAGATGTTCTGTTTTATTAACTATTATAAACAGAAATTAAGACACCTTATGGTACAGTACTGAATTATCAGATTACTTTCCTAAATGTTCTGTTTTATTAATTATTATAACAGAACATCCTGGAAAGTAATCGGTTTTTTTCTTACTGCGTTAAAGTGAGCATTTTTCAATTTGATTATAACTATTATAAACTGCAATTTTAAGTTCTTTTTAATTTTAAACAAATTTAAAAACTAAAATAAAAACTTTCATATTTTTTTGAAATACTACTACAAAATAAAAAAAAATTCGTTTATTGACCTTTTTTGCAATTTTTAATGCTTTTTCCTACAATTTCTTATGCAACTTGAATAGAAATAGAAGGAATAATTTTAAAAAGAATTTAAATTTTGTGAAAAATTTTAAATTAATAATATGTCTTCAAATTAATTTTGAAAACTAATGATACTTGAGTATTGCTATGCAATTATTATAAATTTATTGCTGTTACATTTACATTGCTTATAAGTTACATTTACATTATAAAGCATCTTAGAGATAATTAAACTAAATGTAATCAATTTAAATTAAATTCAGTGACTCAATAAAGATTGAAGTCAGTAATTATATCATTATAATTTATACGATGATAAAATAGATCACTAATTATATCTATTACTAGTTGACCCGGCAAACGTTGTTTTGCCATATATGTACATTATTTCTATAAAATATTTTTTAGTTAAAAAAAAAACTAACTTACTATAAGTGTGTGGAAATGTGGTTATGATTGGAAGAGGAATGGAACGTTGCAGACAATGATGGCGTATAAAATGATAATACACTAATCATTTATTTATTTCATCTTTATATTTTATTAAATTAATAAATATATTTTAAATTACATTATATAATGGCTGTATATGCATCAAAAATAGTTATTTACATATTTACTACTAATTATGGCAATTAAAATATAATCAACATCAATCAGTGTACGATATGCAATGGAGTGTAATGGAGTGTACGATATTTATGCAATGGAGTGTACGATATTTTTGGTTAATCCGTCTTTAGCCAACACAAATAAACTGGATAGTTTACCCACACGCGAACATGCCACATATATTTGTCCGTGGAAAAACACGGTGTGCCTAAATCTAAGCCACAAACAGACATCGTTTGGCCTTGCGACTTATTGATTGTCAATGAATGCAAATCTAATTGGAAATTGAATACGTTTGAATTCAATGGCACATCTGTGGGAATCATAGGGATTCGAGGCAGCAATATATTTTCGCCTCGAACTTGCCATTCAAAATGCTAGCTTCGATTACGTTTTTCATTAATTTTGTAATGACTAATCGTGTTCCATTGCACAGCCATGGTGGGTTCAAATTACGAATCAAAATAACCGGAGATCCAACCTTTAATTGTAAATGATGCGGTGGCATGCCTGGCAAATCCAATGAATTCAAAAAAACTCAATTGGATAATTTACAGCTTCATTGGCATCGCAAACTGTATCGATAGATTTGTATGACACCAAGTTCCCTGGCAACAACTGCTGTATCTTGAATTTAAACCATTGACGTCCACATTTTTGCTGCCAAAATTGCTTTCTGTCAACCAATCAAGATTTTTGAATTGTGTGCATACATCGGGAAATATGTGGTCGATGAGATTATTTTGCGAGTCGATGATTGTGCAGAAATCTATCGGAAATTTTATGCATCCAGTATTTTCATGTACAGCAATTTTTCCATCGCCATTATCTAACAGTGGCTTGGAGAATGTTTCAGCGGATGGATCTTGAAGCATTTGAACGCGCATGTTTACTTTTAGTTGTAATTTTTCAACATTACGACACAGTGACGATGATTTTAAGCAAGAGTTTGCTTTCGATAATCTTATGTTTTCGAATTGCAAATAACACTTACTTTACTGGAATCCCAGATTCTCCACAATAAAGAAAATTACAACACAATTACACATGTAAAAAACGCAATAACAGCCATCTTTATTTTTCTTAGAACAATAATAAAGTTGCCAATTTTGCTTAACTAAACATTAGCACACGCTACAACACGTGTAAATATAATTTAATGCTACACGTGCAAAGAATATAACTTAACACAACATTAACTTAAGACATTAATACGCTACACGTGCAAATATAACAGTATTCGTTCTCTTATTATTTGACTTACCATTAACAATGATAAAACACGTATATTTATTTAACACGTAAATATTTCTCTTTTAAATTAAAACTATTCCCACAAATAAAGCAACGGCTGTTGTTGGCGCGAGTTCAAAACACGTGTTGATTTATATAAGATCACTTAATTAAATAAAAGTAAAAAAATTAAACCGATTAAAGACTTTAATTTTTGTTTAAGCACACGTGCTGTAATGTCATGACTAAGAAATTAAAAAAAAAAAAACTACATTGTTTTACGAAAGAGATTTTAAAAATATTTAGGGGTGGACCACCCTTATCACTTAGGGGTTTAAAAATAGATTACGACCGATTCGCAGACCTACCAAATATGCACAAAATTTTTTATAAGAATCGGTCAAGCCGTTTCGGAGGAGTTTGGCAACAAACACTGTGACACGAGAATTTTATATATTAGATTATTTTGTGCTAGTTTAAATGCTGTCGACACAAAATTCTTCCAAAATTTGCATGTAATTCCAAGTTTAACAATTACATAAAAATATCAACTTTAACTATTCTTTATACAATTTATTCTTTAAAATATGGATAAACATTGCAAAAATGTGATATTGTTGCAAAATTTTATAATTCAAAATTAAATAAAACATGAATAGTTTTTTCCTTTGCAAGTATTTTTATGCTGGGAATATCCTTATGTAGGTAATATACTGTTTTCAAATTTATATCTCAATTATTTATACATTTTTGTATGCTTAAAGTTTGTCGACACAAACTTTTTTTTTACAAATTTACAAAAAATTCTTAGTTTAAAAACTAAAATAAAAAATAATTTATGAATTTAGGTTAATTTCCATGTTCTATTCCTTTCATACATTTAAAGAAAACTTTTACATGAAGTTTCAAAGCATTTAGAACAGAAATATTTTTTATTGTGATGTTTTGAATGAATACAAAATGAATAAAAATTCAAATAAGAAATAATTAAAACCAACTTTAAATATAAATAAAAAGTACATACATAAAAATGTTATTCAGCTTTAAATTCTCCTTTATTAATATAAACACTTATTTATTTGTTTTGTTTTCTTTAAATAACTTCCAACTTAAAAGTACCATTTATCAATTTTTCTTCGACAATATTCAAATCACTCAAATTTATAACTCAAATTCTTTGTTTTTCAAATAATAAAAGTTTTTAAAATAAAATGTCCTTTGATTTTCAACTTGCAACTATTATAATACCTTTTATAAAATTTTAATGTTATCATTATATCAACTAATTGCAGAGTTTACTTCATTTTCACACTTTTCAAAAAAATCCTTAAAATTCATCATCTTCCTTTAAAATTATATTGTCTATATTATATTGTTAGATCACATTTCATTTTTTAGAATTCTTAATCAAATACAACACATGTTGACAAACTTTAAATAGAAAAGTTCAATGTTTTGATTCACAACTTTTCATTCAATATATTTTATTCCAATTCAAATTCAAACTTAGAAAATAAAAAAATATTGATCATCAAATCAGGTAATACTTACATACATTTGATTTATTTCTCATAGAAATAATATAAATTTCATACAATATAATTTTCACAAAAATTTAAAGTGGTACATAAAACAATAATATTCAGAACATGAGAATTTTACGGTTATGTAGTACAGGCATCGAGACACGGCGCCATCCTTTTATTGGGGTATATCTTTCGTCTGTGGTGGAAACAAACTTTTTACTCCAACGATGAAATTAGTGCAAATAAGAATTCTGCAATTAATTATCGAAATAGCAATAAAATAGTCATTATATTGTTCGAAAATGAAGCTACGAATTCTCTAAACCAGTATTGCAACCCTAAAGAAATTGGCGAAAATTCAGGGTTGCAAGATTGGCGCCTTCCACAATGGTAGATTTTAAAAGATTTTGCAATTAAATACGAAAAAATCTGAATAAAAAACTATCCTATCTCTCACGTTGGAACAAAACACACATTTAAAAAAAAAAAGTTAAAATCGGATGGTTAGTTTCGGAGTTCATCGCGAGCAAACATCGTGACACGGGAATTTCAGCCATCTTTATTTTTCTTAGAACAATAATAAAATTGCCAATTTTGCTTAACTAAACATTAACAATACATTGTTGCCACTACATTGGTTTGCGAAAAGAAATTTTAAAAAATATTTAGGGGTGGGCCACCCTTATCACTTAGGGGTTTAAAAATAGATTACGACCGATTCGCAGACCTACCAAATATGCACAAAAATTTTCATAAGAATCGGTCAAGCCGTTTCGGAGGAGTTTGGCAACAAACACTGTGACACGAGAATTTTATATATTAGATTAAAAATAAATTACATATTCCATAAACCTGTTATATGGCACATTTTAAACCATAAACTTTAATTATAGTAGAATTAACAGCTGTATGCAATTTCGTAATTTGTCTAACAAAATAAAAACAACCGGTATTATTATAAATCAATATTTTATATCATAATTTGCTTCTACATACTAAGTGTAAACTATATAGCAATAATTATAGTTATTTAAATACAATTATTAATTAGGGTAATAATGAAAAATAATTTCTACAATGAAGTAAAGATTGCACTTGCTTTCATCCCAAATTATTCCGTAAGATGAAGAAGACATTAATAAAAATTACATTATTTTGGCTAAATTGTACAATAATAATTTAATAGTATGTAAATATTTGAAGGATACTAAAACTTTTATAAAATAAAGTTACATACTTTTTCAATTATATATATAGTGCGTGTGTGTGTGTGTGTGTGTGCGTGTGTGTGTATGTGTGTGTGTGTGTGTGTGTGTGTGTGTATGTGTGTATGTGTGTGTGTGTGTGTGTATGTGTGTATGTGTGTGTGTGTGTGTGTGTGTGTGTGTGTGTGAAAAATCTGAAAATATGCTGAAAATTATTACATTTATTATCAAAAACTGTTTTCATTAATTTGAAATCAGCTATGAATTTCATTTATCAAAGTTGAAAACGGTTGATAAATCTTTAAAGAGAAATACTGAAAATGAAAGTAGAATAATTTTGCTATTGCTTATGCTAATGTATAAGGAAACTATATTTATAGTACATTTATATTTCTTTCTATTAATTATTTTATTGATACAAGATGTTTTGGGGATTATAGTTTCCAGAAAGTTATGCAAAGACAAATCAAAGACAACTGTGTTTTATTGAAATACTTATCATTGAACGACAAACGCAAGCAAAAAAAAAAAAAACTACAAATATTTAAAGATCAAGTGCTGTAATAAAAGAGATTAATACGGCTTCACTGCACTAAAGCAAGGTAGGAGAACTTTATTATCTGCTTTGAGTTTTATTTAATTTCCTGTAAAGTTAACAGTGATGGCAATAAGACAGTTCAAAATTAAGAGAACACAATATATACCAGTAACTAAATTTAGTTTATATTCTGATGGCCGAGTGACTAGCGCTTTGGCTCTCGATGCCACAAGTTTCGAATTCGAATAGCGGCGCTGCCGTGGATGTTTGTAGTGGTTTGGGACCTATTTTAAACTGTATGTCCCGGTCTAATATAACTGCAGAGAGTTGTGAGTTGGGACTGACAACCCTATTGCGTAAAAAGAAGACAACTCCTTTCTCGAAATCTGCAGAAGGCCTTGGCCCATCATGCGACCGTTGGGCCAATAAAGAAGTATATATATATATATATAGGTTTATAACCCCATAGCAATTTTTATTCACATGTGCTAATGATCGTGCACAAGAATACTTAGCGCCAGAAGTTCTAAAACATAGCTTACAATATAGAATAAAAAATCGAGATAATAGGGGTATAGCCAATTCTAACTTCTTTATAAATGTCCCAACCTTCAATTCCTTTTAGAAATGAGGCAATTTATGAATTTCCACTCCCCAGCAAAGCTATTGCAGGCCTTTAAACAATCCCTACGATTGATAGTAGTCATAAAACTACTGGTAAAAGAAAATGCCATGAAGATCTATGCATTATTCTAACCTAAAATTTCTGCTGCCATTTTTTTTTTTTGTTGTGGAAGATAAGTAGTAAAGGCCTGGATGTGCCCAGAGGAACATATTTCGAGAATAAGGGCTAGATTAAACAGGGCTCATCGTAGAATAGAATGATCTCCAATTTGATATCTTACCCAAAGTTAACGTTTACTGTTGAATGCTACATGGCGTCCTTGTGAGTGAAAATGAAAGGGCACAACGCAAACACCAATTCATTTCGCAAACTTTTTTTAGCAAAAGAATTTTGACCTTGAATTTCTCTCGTTGGTATTTTGCATGTTTTTGTAGAATGAAAGACTTTCCCGCTATGCATCCATCGTATGAATTAAACAGCGGGAAAAAAAAAAAAAACGAAATTTGTTGAGTTATGTAAGATTAAAGTAAAGCATAAATTGTTAGATGCTGTTATAAAGTATGTTCTTCTCTGTATGCAGTATGCATATGCTGAGTAAAAATGAAAGGACAAACGTCAATTTATTTTACGATTTTTTTTTAGCAAAAGAATTTTGACTTTTGAATTTCTCAGGTAGGTATTTTGCATGTTTTTATAGAAAGTAAGTCTTTCACGTTATGCATTCATTATATGAATTAAACAATGTGAGAAAGTGAAAATGAAACAAAAAACGAAATTTGTTGAGTAGTGTGAGAGAAAGTAAAGCATAAATTGTTAGATGCTGTTCTAAAACTTTTTTTCTCTGTATGTAGTATGTATATGCTGACGTATTCGAAGCTAAAGATTTACATCTTTTGTAAAAGCACTATTCTTACCTATACTACACAAGAAAACGATAAAGTACAGTAATACTCTTAATTTTGAGTATTCTCGTAATTGGCTAATATTCATTGTCTTCTTCAGTTGCTTCGAATATGATGCATGAATCGAAATTTTAAAACATTTCGTCAAGATATAGTTTTATTTTGCTTTATGCCAATTGTATCTTCGCAATATAAAAGCATTTTTTGTTTTGGGTATGAAAAATTAAGTGCTGTAATTATAAAAATTTGCTATTAACTACAAATGCACAGATATCCATAAATTTATACAAGTTTTGCAACAATATTCATTTCATTTAAGAAACACAAAACTTAAAAATAAATAATTTTACTAATAAGCCTTCTGAAATGAAACTACCTCTAGATCCATACAAGTTGAGATATCTAAATAATTACAAGAAGCTGTTTTAAGATTAAACTGGATTATATTATTATTATGTGTTTCTTATGCTAATAATCATGAAAAATTGAGCTGTCTATGATATATTTACAGATGCTTATTTGACTTTACGTAGACGCAAATGCAAATGTAAATAATATATGTGCTTATATAACCATATAGAAACATATTTGGATGTGTTGATAATTATGATATTTAAAAACTCTTTTAAATATATTAGTAGTTTTTACAGCTAATATATCGATTGAAACATCAAAATTATTCGTGTTAAACCTTTAAAATCAATCTAACCTCTGGAGTCATGAAACCTCTAATCAATTCTGAAAGGGAAGAAACGAAAACGGAAACTGGCAAGTTTAGGAAACCTAAGTTTTCTTAATGAGCCTCCACTTGCTATCTCCTTGTTTTCCAACTAAGAGTAGAAAGATTCTTTCGTCATTCTTTCTCTCTTTTCCTTTTCATTTTATTTTTCTTTACTCATCTTTTTTTTCTTTTTAAATTCCAGTACTTAAGTGACATCCCTATGGTCTTGAGGAGTGTTTTAAGTATATCTAGGTTTGCCGAAGTTTCTTTCGTAGAGTTGGTTAAGGAATAGTTCATTGGAAAAAAAAGGTGTAGACGATAAAAGTTAATAAATACTGTATGATACAAATTTGTGTTAGTTTTAAACTAAATTCATAATTGAAAAAAAGTTTTACAAATATTTTAAATGTCTGTTTTAGATAATTTAATGTCTGTTTTAGATAAGTTAATGTCTGTTTTAGATAAGTTAATGTCTGTTTTACATAATTTAACGTCTGTTTTAGTTCAATATCTGTTTTTAGTTAAGTTAATTAAAATCACAATTTAATTTGTGCATGATCTCCTAAATTTATATGTATATAAAATTCAAAAATTTTTATTTTCAAAATAATTAATAGAAAAGTATGTTTTTGATAAATTTCAGCAAAATAATTGAAAAAAAAATATTTAAATCTGTGCTTCTGAAATTCCCTGAATTCAAGAAATGTTCATAGAAACGATTCTCCTCCTCTGTACTAAAAAAACACTATTAAGAATGATGCAGAGTAGACAAATATTTGAAGATGAAGAAGGGAAAGGATTGTGTAAAAACCTTATCAAAATACTACTAAAATTGATAGACAATTATCTATAAGTATTTGTAAAAAAATAAATGGTATAACAATAAATAAATAAATAAGGTATGGTATATAATGACATAACGGTATAAAATAAACACAAAACTAATACTAGGGGGCTACCTTTTGTCCTTACGAACATCAAGTTTTGATCAAAAAAATGTATTCATTTTCAGTTATTTCCCAAAATTCTTTGAAATGCACTGATGAACAGAATATTTTTATATGATTAATTAAATTTCTCATAAATAACAGTACCTGCTTTAAGCTAAGCAAACAAAATCAAATGATTTTTTTATATTCAGAATGTGTTTTGCAAAATAATATTGTACAATAATATTGTTCAGAATGTGTTTGCAAAATAATATTGTAAAAATCCATGAAAGATATAAAAATTCATTCGGTTCGACATAAAAGAAATATATAAAATGTTATATAATTATTTTGTCGGCTTTGTGAAGGCGCACAGCAACTTACAAATCGATTGAAAGATCCTCATATTAATACAGAATCTAGCATATATTCCCAACTATCTTCATGATGTAAAATGATAAACTATGTGTTATTAATTATTACTTACGGCCAATAAGCACAAAACAATAACTGCAATACTAGATGTGTTTACTGAGTTGTAATAACCCCGAACTGAGCAATAGATCGGAAATGCGAGGACATATCGTTACATTTGTGGATATATCATTATGGCGAACCTCATTTTCATGTAATGATCACCAATTTCGCAACTATTACCCAGATGCAATTATTCTAAGGGGCAATCGGAGATGCGCCATTATAACCCTATTTGTGATTGAGTTCCAGAAGTGAAGGCAGCCCTTCAGAATAATTCCCTTGGAGTTGTTATCAGTAATAATCGGATACAAACCTCGAACAATTTTGTCCAGATGCGATGGTTAACTCCTGCTTAATCTCACATTTTGAAAGTGTAAGGCTCTTCAGGTTTGTCCGTTGGCCTCAATGGATGCATAACGTAATAGGGAAAGACGTTGGACTAGTGCTGTTGAATGATTTAAGGGAATCTCTTTGAAAGGAAATATTGTTTATTATCCTGCTTTAGGATTAGAGCATATCAGATTCGGTTTCTTTGAAACAATTATTATGGAAAAATATTACAAAATTTTGTTTTTAAAAACAATTATTAAGGAAAAAAAAAGCTTTATGAATTTTAGCTTTTTAAACAATTCATTATGGAAGAAAACAAAAAAATTTGTTTTTTTAAATAATTATTATGGAAGAAATTTAAAATAAATTTTAAAATAAATGTACTATTTTATTTTAAAAGCAGTGAATCTGCCATCGGATATAATATATATTGTATTTATATTTTTATATATGATTAAAATGTGCTAACATAAGATCAAAATTTGATTAAAACAAAAATTAATTTTCAGTTACAAAATTATCTCATTCAATAAAACAGTTTGTATTAACAACAATAATAATAATAGCTTTAACTCAATAAAAATGAAATAAATTGATAAATTAAATTACATTTTTAAGTTATTTTTGGTAATAAATAACTAAACAAATTAAAACATGATTAAAGGAAAAATGAATACTAATTATATTTAATATTAAAGATTAAATTAAATACTTTCATATCACAATTTGATAATTCAATTAAAAAAAAAAAAACAGTTAATAATTCCAATTCAATAGTAGTTGAAAATGCATTATACGGTTAAATTTATCAATTATGCTCAGATCTCGTGCCAATTAACAGCACTATTGGAAATATAGAAATATTAGAAATATATTAAATTATCCAAATATTTTTCATAGAACCAAGCTAAATTTAAATAACAATATAAAACGATAGTTAAAAATTTATAAAAACTCGATATGCAAACTTAAAATTTGCTAAAAATTTTAATTAATTACTGAATATTTAAATTGTCACATTATTAATTAATACTCACATTTGGTTCTTTTTGAAATACAATACATAACAGAATATAAAATTATCTAAATATTACATTTTCATAATTCACTAGCAATAACAAAATCGTTAATTATAGAAATATAAATAAACAATGGACATTATAAAATGAATGCAATATTTTTGCCCATAACTTAAAATAATAGAATCTTTAACAAAATGTTTAAGTTAAAAAATTATTTTTGCTGCAAAATATCTTTGTTTTGATAATTTATTACATTTAATGGAATGAAATTAGATTTTTTTATTTTATTGCTATAAATGTTTATATAGTTTAAAATAAAGATAAAAACAATACTTCAATGAATATTTCTCCAAAAAAATTAATAAAATTAAAATTTAGCAACACTACAATTGTTAAATAGTTCTACTGTATAAAAAAAATTTTTTTTTATTTTTTTTCAGAAATTCCTTTTCTCCAAATAAAATAAGGCAAAGCTCTATTTTGTAAACATCCTCCCAAAATTGGATTGATCTGGAAGGAAACAATTGCTCCAAGAGAAATATTTGAAGCCCGAAATATATTATTCAAGTAACAAAAGGATACAACTCATGATTTTCTGGTCAACTCTTAAAAACCATTTTTCAGGAAGTTGTGCAAGATATATTTCTCGATATAATCTTCTCAATAGAAGATAGATATTCTTCGAAATCGCATCCAACAAAAATGAAGAAGAAAGGGAAACGTTTTTTTTATTTTTTTAACTCTGTTTTGGGAATAGTGCCAGAAGTTATGCAAATGAATATGAATAGTACATATGAAAGTAGACTTTGCTGCGTTTTGTAAAAAAAAAATAAATAAAATTATGAAATAGATAATTTTAAGAAAATCAAATTATTACAAATTGATTGATAAAATAAATATTGAAAATGATAATAAATGTTTCTTTATTAAACTAAATTTTCAAGTCCGGATCAAATGAAAAATCAAATGGTGAGTTCGGGTTTGCTATAAAGTTAAACTAAGTTAAATTCATAAAAGCTTATGATATTAAGATATTTCTATTTATTGTTGCAATAATAAATTTCTTTCTAACTGTGGTTAATGAGTAATATTTATTTATTGAGTAGATATAAATCATACCATACGAGTAAATAAACATAATTGCAATTAAAGTTCAAGCAATTTTATTAGCTTAATTGGTTTTTTATATTGCTTCGATGTTAAATGTCGATGCTATTTCATTATTTTCTGATCATAAATTTTGAAAATGTTGCTGAAACAAGCTTACTATATTAAAAAGTGTAAATACGCTTTCTGTATGTGTGTTAATGTATAATATATATATATATATATATATATATATATATATTTTTATTTGTTATTTTTGTTATTATTACTATTTCTTTCTTCTTGGCTAGATAAAATAGTTTTCTTCTCTTAGATGTCATTGCAAATTTAACAATAAAAACCAGTGTGAAGTTCAACAAAAGATTCAGACTATAATTTATTGTTCCCTGATACTATACTTCCCCTTTCCTAAAACCACCACTGTCGCTATCCAATTTCAAAATCTGAAACTGCTTATTAAAGGGTAAACCGCTCTGCCTGTATACTTACGCATTCAATATCAACCAAAAAAACCGTATGGCGTTTGGCAACAACAAAATGTCTCCATATTTTTTTGTCCCTTGAACAGCATTTCGGCCTGAACATTTGTTATTGCTAAAATCGCAACACAAATTTTTTAAATTTTTTAAACGAAATTTCAGATTGGTTGCTATTCTTCGGCTTAGTAGGTTTTATTTATTTATTTTACGCCCGGTCTATCTATAAACAGTTCAACAGCAAGAAATAACGCCTACCATAAAAAGTTGTTGCCTAACTGGGGTAAATTTTGAAAATGTTTATATATTTAGAGAGATTTAACTGAAGTTGTGAATATTGTAAAATGTTGTTCTGGGAATATGACCAAAAATTCTAGTTTCAAGAAATAGTACTTTGAAAATGCTTTAACACTTGATACAAAATTTTATCTTGATTAAGTGTTGCAAAGCTAAAAATGTGTGTTTATTACCCAATTGAATAGATTTTGTCTTCCAGCTTCCTGGGTTGTGACCTTGAAAATAATCCTCATCACATTGTTTGGGCCCTTGCATCCGGTAGAAATTTTCATCGCATTCTTTAACAGCGTCCTATCAGCGTTACAATTTTCGGCAGTAGTACATATAGCTCTAAAGTAACAAAATTATTGAAATAATTTTAAATAATTTTATTTTTTAAAGGTATATTGATAACCAAACCCAAGGTTTTGAATTAGTGAAATAATTTTAAAATAACACACTATTCACTGAAGTTTTAAATAACAGATGCTACATAGGTTATCTTGCAAAGTGAATTGGCATCTTAGTAATATCCTCTAAATGTATAAATTTCACACAAAAATATGTTTGATTACAAATTGTAAATTTCAAGATTCAGTTCTTTTGTTAATGTTTATGCTGTACCCAATTTTAATATTTTTTTGCGATACAAGATTTAAAGACTGTTACGAAGAAGAAATAAAATTACTATGGAACAATAAATTTGTTAGAACTATTTTATGTATATGATAGATCAGTGGAAAAATAACTGAAACAAAGATACATTGTATATTCTTCCTGTTATTAAAACAAACAATTATTTCCTTTCCACAGTAATATTTGAATACGGCTTTCAACAAAAACAACAATACTTAATGACAGGAAACTTAATTAAGTACAAAAACAGAAACAACATTTTTGCTCTTTGCAAATTCACATGACTAATTGTGTTGCCAGAGTTGTCGAAACAACAAGAAACGGATTACCATTTGCAACGAGTCAACTGCGCGTTTTAATTAACAATAGCCTGGAAGTTTAATTAATTCTATTGAAGCCATTTGTTGAATTTGCTTTGTGAGGATTACTTGATGGCGCTCAGATATTCCATTGATTTGTTCCTTCCTCAACAAGTGCGTTCCTTTTTTGACATTGCTTTTTAGCCGACTTCCATTGCAAAATCCCATTTCTAAAGTTTTTGGCTCCTCATCCACTTTAATTACATTAGCAATTAACCTAAAACGGAGAACGGAGGAGAGGCAAAGAACGTAGCCGTAATTGCTTTTCTAGCATTTTGTAACGTAAAACAAAGCATTTAAATGGTTTGATGGTAACATTTGCAATTTGAAGAATTTTCTCCCACTGCAGTTGGGGCTTAAATAAATGAAAAAGTACTAATGTTCATCCATTTTTAATATGCATTTAAAGTTAAAAGCATCCTTGTTCGACAAGCTGAGTAAGAAAAAATGAAATTAGTTTAAAATAGTTTATTGTGGTAAAAATAAAAAGGAATATCTTTGTTTAATTTGTTATGAAATTTATTTATGGAATTTTTATTTAAACTCTAAACAGATGTTCGTTTCAAACATATTTATTCGTAGTGAGAAACCACATTACATTTCTAGATAGTGATACTCTATCAATAAACGAGTATTCCAATATTAATGATTCATGTTTGAGATAATTAAAACAATAAGGTTATGGCATAAATTGTGATGCATGTTAACAAATAGTATTATGTATGCATGTTAACTTTATTTGATCGTTATTATTATTATACTATGCATGTTAACAAATGGCATTATATTATTTGTTATACTATACGATTTTTCATTGTTTTAGGAAATGTCGAGCAATAAAAAAAAAAAATTATAATTTTTTTTTACCATATATTGAGTGTTTCTTAATTCTAGAATATAATTTTCAGTGTTTAATATAATGCTAAACAGCTTTTTGTTTTTATTATAACTAAACTTACAAAATAATGCAATATATATATATATATATATATATATATATATATATATATATATATAAAAAATATATATATATATATATATATATGTATATATATATTAAATCAAAAGTACAGTTCACTCCAAGGTTGGTGATTTCGTGCCTTGTCTGCGGAAAACCTTAATCATCACACGACGTGATAAACTATACCACAAGGTCTTCACTTTGAAAAACAAGTGGAAACTTCTACCTATTTACTCACTTCAGAGAAAAAAAAAGAAAAACAACACTTTTGATTGACTCGTTGCAGAACTCCCTCTCTTCTTCACCAAAAACCTTCTTTCAAGACAATCTGTTAAGAAGGAAGGGGGTCAAATTTCCTCACTTCTCATTAAAGTAGGCATTTCTCCGCTCGTGGTCTACCATCAATCATGATAGAACAACTCACTTTGCACATTATATTTAATCAGTAGTTTTTCGACCTGTGAAGGTCGCATAGATATTTGCTAATTTTCTGAGTCTCCTTATATTTAATACCGATTATCTGCTTTCAGATTTGAGTGACAGGTTGTTACATGTATTAATTACATGCATTCTTCTCCTAAGAATGAAATGTCAAAACTCTTCTCGTGAGAAAAAATGCTACACTCTCAAAACAAGTCGTAATCAGTAGGAGCAATATCTGGATAATATAGAGGAAAGTAAGACTTTCTATTGTAGCGTTTCGAAATAGTTTTTGACTGCCTTCGTGAAATACGGGGAAAGTGACATGTTGAAATATGACATGCATTTCCTCCTGTTCTTACCTTTTTCTTTTCATTGAAAGGATATTGAAAGCATCAAATGCAATCGAAAACTTTCACCAGTGACGGTTTCAATAGGTTAAAGCTGCTTGTGAACCTTTTTCGTCTAACCAGTGAGCTTTCAAATTTCCATCTCCAAATCCCCTACTTCGAATCGCTTAAATCATTTTTGGCAAGTTCAATCTGCTGGTGCACGTTCCCACTTTCACATAAAAATTGAACGAAAATTCTGTGTTCTACAGCTGTATTTTTCTTCCATTTAAAACAAAAAAGTAAAACATTTCGCAAATGTTCTTTTTGATACAACATTTTAAAAATAATAGGTCAAGAAATTACCTTGTTCACATTTCAATTAACTGAGATATAATGAACATTAAAACCTAATGACTGAAACCCTAAATGATATACCTACATACCTAATAACTAAACCTAATTTTACTTTCGGTTACTGACAGTACTGAAAGTAAAATGAACTACTGTTATTATCTTATTAATTCATATTTATGTTAAAGTTCTAAAAATAACAAAAATATAATAAACATATTTTACATAAAATTATCCTAATTTTATGTAGACTTAATTATTATATTGGCTGATTTAATTCTTTATACATAAATTTAATTCATAGTTATTATTTTTTAATTTTGTCCAGGACTGTGTCGTATTGACATTTTTCCTGCAATCAGCCCAAGTGGGTTGCACCGACTAACACTGTTACTCATTTAGCACTACCCAGGGAACACGTATAACTTGAAGATATACTATGTACACGAGTAACACTACCTCTACTGCGGTTTAAAGTGAATTCCGAACCACTACAAATATCCATGGCGCCAAAGTCGAAACCTCGGTACACCTATATATTTATATACACCATATATACCTACAATACACCATATATTTATATACATTTAAAACCATACACCATATAATATATATACATATAAATCCATAAAACCATGTGAACCTTTGTATATTCTGTAGTACATTATTTATTTGTATGCATATAAAACCATTAAGCCATACACCATATATTTATAAAAAAAAACAAATAAAAATATGATTCATAGTATACTGTAACCATTTATCACAACGGAGTTTAAAAATAAAAAGCAAAACAGAATTTAATTCAATTTTTGTTTTGTATATGTTCCCTAATTAAGTTTCAAATACCTATTTTAACACATAATTGAATGGCAAATTATAGTCATTTTATAATGTAAATGCATATCGTAAAGACAATTTTCACAAGAAATTAAAAACAGAACCCCCTTTTTGGATAGGCTATTCACAACTTAACACTCATTTTTTTGTGTCCTGTTCGCAATTAATTGTCAAAAATATAAGACGACAAATGTATATGTACTCTTCTTTCCCAACTTAAGAAATAAAAAGAATAAGTTCTAAACTTTTGCGGATGCAGAAAATGTATCCCTTCGCCATCTCGCCTCGTCCAATTAGAGGAAAGAAAAGAAAGAAAGAGATCCGTGTTCATCCATGCGCGTAAAATAGTTCGTCCCTTAAAATTAAATCTGGAACAGAAAATGGAAAATCTTACAGAGGCATTTTTATAAAAGAATAAATGAAGCTATTTGGCCGAAGGCTAGGTTTTTAGAATATTATTTTTATCACTCTTCTCACGAGAAAGCAATTTTAAAGAACTTTCACTGCTTTTTCTATTATTTTCTATTCCTTATTTCTTCCAGTGATTAGTAATTCAATTTTTTTTTTTTTTGTTTTTCGCGGTTAAATTAGATTATGTCGGAATTAAATTTCTTGTCCAGACAGGATTGCGTCCACCGCATATTTTCTCTTTATTTCTTTCAACGATTCAAACATTCTGCCTTTATTGTGGAGAAAAAAAAATTTGGTGCATTAAAACATCATTATGCCAGATGCTTTAAAATTATGTTTAGTTGTCATATGTTTAAGCAAACACAACTCAATGGGATTATTGCATGTTTTTTTTTTTTGTTTCATTTCTGCTAAATGGATTTAGTTATTTTGGCAAATATAAAAATCCCTTTTTTTTTTCCCTTTGAATTACTCAGAAATTTTACTTTTATTCTCTTTTTAATCTTCTTTTGCATTGAATTAAATATTTTTTTTTTCCAAGCTTAATTCAATTAAATTGTTGAAAATATCTGGAATATGTCATTTGAATGTTGCAAAATATCATATTATAAGCATTGCGTAGTTTTTTAATTGAAAATAAAGGAGTCAAAAGATAATAACATGTGTTTCTTTTTTTAAGATTAAGCCTGCTGCTCTGAACTATAAATTTTAATATGATCTTAGTGAGATTAAAGTCAATACTTAATTTTTCATTACAAAAACTTGAAATGGGCATTATTTAATATTCTGTTGAAAAAGCAAAACTTTATAATGTTCAGCATTATATTTTACTGATTTTATTTTAATATAGTAGGTTTACCATTAAGGGCTGACGGTCGAAGTATGCCTAGTGTTCTGGCGTCGGTACTGCGGGTTCGAGTCCTTGAAGTGTTTAACGAACTACTAGTGTGTAAAACTACCAGTATAACGCTCTATGACGGTTTAAAAGGGATTTCGAATCACTACAAACATACATGGAAGTTCTGGGACTCGAAATCGAAACATTGGTACCCATCACTAGAGCTCTAGCCCTCGGCCATTAGGCCACACAATTTATACTTATTATATTGGTATATTAAAACTATGAAGCAGATTATATTATACTCTTCCTCAAATTTTATCAACTATTGTATGAACCTAATCATCAGTGGCGCAAACACAGCCCTGTGGAGGGCCAAGGCCATCTGCTACATCTGCTACAAGGCCATCTTAGATTACATCTGGCAGATTTCTAAGTGATAGATTATTTTTTTACAAGGTAGGGTTGTCGGCCCTACGCTCTGCTGTCACATAAGACCGGACGTACTGCTTAAAATGGATTCCGAAACACTACAAACATACATAGCACCACGGGACTCGAAACCGAAACCTGTGTCCCCTGAAAACCAAGGTGCTAGCCACTCGGCCATCAGGCCCCATGAACCTGCAATACAGCATAAAATTATAAGACATATTAACATATTATTCATAGTATACTGCATCCATTTATCACAATGGAAAAAAACATTTATCCAATGGAAAAAAAAAAACCATTTATCAGAATAAAAATAAAAAGCAACAAAGAATTTAATTCAATTTTGTTTTATGTATCTTCCCTAATTAAGTTTCAAATACCTATTTTAACACATAGTTGAATGTTAAATTTTAGTCACTTTATAACGTAAAAGCATATCATAAAGACAATTTTCTTCCATGAAAATTTTCACAAGCAATTAAAAACAGAACCCTTTTGGATAGGCTATTCACAATTTAACACTCATTTTTTTGTGTCATGTTAGCAATTAATTGACAAAAATATACGACGACAAATGTATATGAACTCTTCTTTCCCAACTTAAGAAATCAAAAGAAAAGTTCTAAACTTTTGTGGATACAGAAAATGTATCCCACCGCCAGCTCGCTTCGTCCAATTAGAGGAAAGAAAAGAAAGAAAGAGATCCGTGTTCATCCTTGCGCGTAAAATAGTTCGTCCCTTAAAATTAAATCTGGAACAGAAAATGAAAAATCTTACAGAGGCATTTTTATAAAAGAATAAATGAAGCTATTTGGCCGAAGGCAAGGTTTTTAGAATATTATTTTTATCATTCTTCTCACAAGAAAGCAATTTTAAAGAACTTTTACTACTTTTTCTATTATTTTCTATTCCTTATTTCTTCCAGTGATTAGTAATTCAATTTTTTTTTATATATATTTTTTTGTCTTTCGCGGTTAAATTAGATTACTTCGAATTAAATTTCTTGTCCAGACAGGATTGCGTCCACCGCATATTTTCTCTTTATTTCTATCAACGATTCAAACTTTCTGTCTTTATTGTAGAGAAAATAAAATTTGGTGCATTAAAACATCATTATGCCAGACGCTTTAAAATTATGTTGATTTGATTTGTCATATGTTTAACCAAACACAATTCAAATGGATTTTTGCATGATTTTCTTTTTTTTTTTTTTTTTTTTTTTTTTTTTTTTCATTTCTGCTAAACGGATTTAGTTATTTTGCAAATATAAAAAAATCCCTTTTTTTCCTTTGAAAGAAAGTAATTTTCCAGTTACTCTCTTTTGTAATCTTCTTTTGTAGTGAATTAAATATTTTTTTCTAGCTTAATTCATTTAAATTGTTCGAAATACTTGGAATATGCCATTTCGATCTTGTAAAATACAATATTATAAGCATTGCTTAGTTTTTAAATTAAAAAATAAAAACGTCAAAAGATAATAAAGCGTGGAAAGTTAAATTTATATGTTTTTTTTCTTTTTAGATTAAGTATGCTTCTTTAAACTATGAAGTTTTGGGTGAGATTAGTGCTGATACTTAATTTTTCATTATAAAAATTAAAATTACGAAACAATTGAATTGGGTATTTATTTTTAATGTTCTGTTGAAAAAATTCCGAATTGAATTTCCGAATTTAAAAAATTATAACGCTGAACATCATATTTTAATTTTTTTTTTTAATATGGTAGGTTGACCATATTAAATGATGGCCTGATGGCCGAGTGTCTGGCGTTTCGGTGTCACAATCTATGGCTTCGAATCCCGGAAGTTCGTGTTTCGGCATGTTTGTTTGTAGCGATTCGAATTCACTTTGAGCCGTAAATCTCGGACATATAAGACTGTTTGGCGTAGGGCTGACAACCCTACCCCACAAAAAGAAACTTCTCATCTCTCGAAATCTGCTAGGAGGCAGACGGTCTTGTCCCCACTATTCCGAATTAAAAACATACATGTCACTGCCAGGACTCGAACCTCCTAGCACAAAGCGCCACATCACTAGACATTCGGACATAAGCCCTAAATGGTAAATTACCATATTAAAATGAAATAATTCAAAATAATGTATGATGTTACACATTATAATTTTTTTTTAATTTGGCTTTTTTCAACAGAATATTAAAATAATACTCATTTCTATTTTTTTTAACCACAGTTTTAATTTTTATCAGGAAAACTTAAATATTGACTCGAATCTCAAACATAAAGTTATAGTTTAAATAAGCATACTTAATCTAAAAAGAAAAAAAAACATAAACTTAACTTTCCACACATCTTTTGACTCTTTCATTTTTAATTAAAAACAACGCAATGCTTATAATATCACATTTTACAACATTCAAATGACATATTCCAAATATTTTGAACAATTCAATTGAATTAAGCTTGATAAAACTTTTTAATTCAATACCAAAGAAGATTAAAAAGAGAATAAAGGTAAAATTTCCAAGTACTTCAGAGATAAAAAAATGGGATTTTTATATTTGCCAAAATAACTAAATCCGTTTAGCAGAAAGGAAACAAAAAAAGAAAAACATGCAATAATCCCTTTGAGTTGTATTTGCTTAAACATAAAACTAACACTAAACATATTTTTAAAGCATCTGGCATAATGATGTTTTAATGCACCACATTTTATTTTCTCCACAAAAAACACAGAATGTTTGAATCGTTGAAAGAATAAAGAGAAAATATGCGGTGGATACAATCCTGTCTGGACAAGAAATTTAATTCCGACGTAATCTAATTTAACCGCGGAAGACAAAAAAAAAAAAAAAAAAAAAAATAGAATTACTAATCACTGGAAGAAATAAGGAATAGAAAATAATAGAAAAAAGCAGTAAAAGTTCTTTAAAATTGCTTTCTCGTGAGAAGAGTGATGAAAATAATATTCTAAAAACCTAGCCTTCGGCCAAATAGCTGCATTTATTCTTTTATAAAACTGCATCTGTAAGATTTTTCATTTTCTGTTCCAGATTTAATTTTAAGGGACGAACTATTTTACGCGCACGGTTGAACATGGATCTCTTTCTTTCTTTTCTCTCCTCTAATTGGACGAAGCGAGCTGGCGGTGGGATACATTTTCTGCATCCGCAAAAGTTTAGAACTTTTTCTTTTGATTTCTTAAGTTGGGGAAGAGTTCAAATACATTTGTCGTCGTGTATTTTTGTTAATTAATTGCGAACATGACAGAAAAAAAAAATGAGTGTTAAATGTGAATAAGCTATCCAAGAAGGATTCTGTTTTTAATTGCTTGTGAAAGTCTTCCGTGTTAGAAAATCGTCTTTACGATACGCATTTGCATTATAAAATGGCTATAAATTATCATTCAATTATGTGTAAAAATAGGTATTTTAAACTTATTTAGGAAGCATATATAAAACAAAAATTGAATGAAATTCTTTTTTGCTTTTTATTTTCAAATCACTTTGTGATAAATAGTTGCGGTATATTATGAATGATATTTTAATATGTCTTATAAATATATGATATATTATAGGTAATAATATTTAATATATTATTAATATCTAATATATTATCATTCAATAATTAATAAAATTTGTGGAATATTAAAATATAATCTGCTTTGTAGTTTAAATATACAAATATAGTAAATATGAATTGTGGGGCCTGATGGCCGAGTGGCTAGAGCTCTGGCTTTGGTACCAAGGTTTCCATGTATCATGCCTTTTGATGATTAAGGTTTCGCGCAGAGTAATCATTTAGATTCGTCATATACGCGAGAAGCCTGAAATTCACCGATTTTGGAGTGAACTGTACTTGTGATTTAATCGTGCACTTGCGATAAAATTTAATTTTAATTTTTAATTTCTTTGTATAATAACACAGAGTACATTATTTGTAAATATATATATGCATATACAGTCCTTGTAAACAAAAATTAAAGAAAGTGTACCCATTAACATGAAAGTTGCCCTCTTCTTGAAAACATTATAGGTCGAGACAATACTATTGATGACGCATGGTCTGTATGGACAGCGCTTCCATCTTTTGGCAGATTTCAAAAGTTTATTTTCATATATATGTATTTTATAATCGAATACATCAGATGTAGGATTTAGAAAAATATTTGAAATAATAAACTTTAAAACATATGAAAATAAGTAAGGTAAATAAAGCTTATATGAAAGTCTATACACAGTCCAGTCATATTAATGTGACCACCTATCAAAAGTCAGAATAACCACCTTTGGCAGAGCGGACCGCTGCGACACATGCAGGAAAAGAGTGAATTAGGTTTCTGAAGATGTTCACTGGGATGTTGAGCCATGCCGACTCCAAGTGCCGTGGCCAGCTGCGCCAGATTACGCGGTTGAGGATAAATGTCGCGGACAATCCGATCGAAGTGGTCCCACAGATTCTCGATTGGGTTTAAATCCGGTGAGTTTGTTGGCAGGGGAGTACGGTAAACTCATCCTGGAGCTCTTCGAACCACGCACATACATACACTGCGAGCTGTATGACACCTCGCATTGTCATGCTGGTAGATGCCATAATTCTGAGGGAAAATAATTCATGTTGGGGTGGAAATGGTCCGCAAGGACAGATTTGTACTTGTGCTGATCCATCATGCCTTCCACAATGATGAGTGCGTCCAGTGAATGCCAGGAAAACATCCCGCAAACCATTATCCTCCCTCCTCCAGCTTGGGTCATTCCGGCAATTGTTGCAGGGTGTTTGCTTTCAGACGTTTCACGCCGTATACGCCAACGTCCATCTGTCCGATGGAGCATAAAACGTGATTCATGGGGAAAAGCCACCTGTCGGTTTCGGTACTGCCATGCAAATTCCAGCCTTCGTCGCGGATGAACAGCAGTCAGCATAGGTGCATTAACCAGGCGTCTACAGCGGAGGTCCATGCGCAGCAACGTTCGCTCAACCGTTAATGAGGATACACTCTTGGTTCATCTGAGCTGTCAGTTGCTCAACGGTTGTACATCTATTCGCCCGAACGCATCTCCAAAGCCTTCGTTCGCCTCTGTCATCTATAGCCCGTGGTGCACCACATGTGCCACGCCGCTGATTTTGATAGTGCCATTTTGCCAGGTGCGGTATACTTTTACCACGGCGGCACGCGAGCAATTCACAAAATTAGTCGTTTCCGAAATGCTTCCACCCTTGGCCCGAAAGCGAAGGATCATGCCCTTTTGGACGTCGGATAAATAACTACGTTTCTGCATTACCCCAACGATTGAAATGCCTTCCGATGCCCTAGGACATCCTTTATATACACTCCACTGCAATGTGCTGCCACCTGCCTTTTGTGATTGGTTATTTCACGTCGACGTCGAAAGTAGGTGGTGGTCACATTAATGTGACTGGACTGTGTAATTAGCTTACATTTATATTTATATACTTGCATTTTAATTCTTTAGTTTATCGGAAATTATATTTTATGAAACAAAGAAAATTTTATTATTTAATATTATTTAAATGGCATAATTAAAATGTGAAAAGATTTCTTAAGTAATATGAAATATTTTATAAGCATATAAATAAATTTTATACTAACATTCACGTTTTTAAAAATTATTAATGCATTTCACTACAAAAAATTTGCAGAATCACAGAAAATAATACGAATATATTTAATTTTTAAATAATATATTTATAAACACTTATTTAACTTTAACTATAAATACAAAGGTATGAATTAAAAATTCAAACGAAATAATATATAGATTTTCAAAAACGTGTAGTTTTATAAAATTGATTTAATATAATATCCAAAGAGGTATTTGAGTGTTTTATTATCGTAGACGTGCATATTTATTTGAAAAATATCATTGAAAGCAATATATCATTTAAAATGAAATTTTATTTAGTTTTATTTGTTAACAACAATATCTTTAAAAATGACAGAAGATTCTGTTCATAAGTTATTTATTTGTAAGCAGAATGATTATTGCATATACGTATGACAATATTATTAGAGTCATTATTGTTGGCGTAGGATAATATATCAATAATAATGATATATGATATGATCTGTATATGTTATTATAAGTATTTTAAATCAAAATGTATTTTTCTGGTTTGAAATATTTATAACATCTTTTTTCGTAATTTTTGAATAAAAGATTAATTTATAGTACAAAGATATATATTATAAATAAAAAATATATACCAATTAAAAGATGTTTGTCTAATGTGAAGATATATTGTTAATGCATTAATTTATACATATTTTTTGTATTATTTTTGAAGTTTAGTTATACTAAAAATAATAAGTTAATTATCATATTAAACCGTGAAAATTTCATTCTAGAATTAAGAAGCATGTGATATATGTTAAAAAGTGGACATTTTTTTTCTTCCTCGATATTTCCTAAAACAATGAAAAATCTCATAGAATTAATAAAAAAACTAATATATTAATATCATTATAACAGTATAACAATAAATCTCAATACTTATAATTTTTTTCTTTTCTAATGCAGCTGGCAAACACAGACATTATCTTTGATGCCTTAAGGCAAGTGCTGCACATAACTATAAATACAAATCTCAATAATCTCAATACTTATAATTTTTCTTTTAATGCAGCTGGCAAACACAGACAGCTTGATCTTTGGATGCCTTAAGGCAATATTTACAGACGTACTCACCATTACCCAGGGGGCGTTCTTGAAGATAAGCCAAGGAGTAACAATGCCCTCGCAACGCTCTACGATTCTATTAGGACCGGGGCCTACTTTTTAAAGTGGGTTCCGAACCACTAAAACAACCATGGCCCCGCCGGGACTCGAACCCGAAACCTGTCTACCGAGGCCAGAGCGCTAGCCACTCGGCCATTCAGGCCCTTCAATATTGATAATAATTTCCTTTTCTTACTATTTATTAACATGCATTATAATATGCTAGAGATTGTAATAGTGTAATAATAATTTTAATTGTTTTGGCACTACAGTTTGTTATACAAGTTAATATTTAGCATCCCAATTCATAAGCCATAACCGCAGTTTTTTAATTATCTGAAACATCTGGATTAATGGAGTATATATTGATGGAGTGTCTTCGTCTAGAAATACCATGTGGATCTCTCTTTGTATTTGAAACGAACATCTGCTTAGAGTTTAAATCATAGAAAAAATTTCATGACAAATTAAACAAAGGTTTTTTTTTTATTGTGCAACAATGAACTATTTTAAACTAATTTCCTTTTTCCTTATTCGACTTGTTGAATAAGGATGCTTTTAACTTTAAACGCATAAATAAAATGGACTAACATTGGAAATTTTTCGTTTAATTAAACCCCGAATAGTGTAATAATTTTTTTTGTAAAAGTGTAACAATATTTTCAATTGTTTTGGCACTACAATTTGCAATGCATGATAACATTTAGCAACGCAATTTATAAGACATAACTATATTTTTCAAATTACCTGAAACACAGATCTATATTAATGGAGTGTATTGAGTATATCCGTCTAGAAATGCCATATGGTTTCTCTCTAAGAATAATTGTGTTTGAAACAAACATCTGTTTAGAGTTTAAATCATAGAAAAATTTCATAACAAATTTAATAAAAATATTATTTTTTTTTTATTTTATTGCAATAAACTATTTAAAACTAATTTTATTTTTTATTATTCAGTTTGTTGAATAAGGATGCTTTAAACTTTAAACGCATAATGAAACTGGACTAACATTAGAATTTTTTATTTATTTATGCCCCAAATTAAGTGGGAGAAAATTCTTCATGCTGCTCAATATTTCATATTTCAAATGAAAAATTGGACAGGATTAATAAAAACTAATATAGTAATAGCATTATGTCAGTATATCAATAAATCTCAATAATACGAAGCACTATAGTTTGTAGAAGTGTAATAATAATTTTAAATGTTTTGGCACTACAATTTTTAATGCATGTTATTATTTAGCATCACTATTTATAAACCATAACCATATATTTTGTAATTTTCTCAAACATCAATCTGATTAATGGAGTTTATTGATGGAGTGTCTGTAGCTAGAAATGCCATCTCTCTACAAATAACTGCGTTTGCAACGAAGAGCTGCCATCCGTTTAAATAATAGAAAAAATTGAATAACAAATTAAACATTTTTCTTTTTCTTTTTGTTTATTTTCTCATTCTTTTTTTTTTATTTTATTACAATAAACTATTTTAAACTAATTTCATTTTTCCTTATGAACAAGGATGACTTTTATCTTTAAACACATAATGAAAATGGACAAACATTAGAATTTTTTTTTTTTTTATTCATTTCAGCCTCAAATGTATTAGGAGAAAATTCTTCAAATTGCAAATGTTACCATCAAACCATTTAAATCCTTTGTTTTACGTTGCAAAATGCCAGAAAAGCAATGACAGCTACGTTCTTCACCTCTCTTCCGTCACAGTTTTAGGTTAATTGCTAATGTAATTAAAGTGGATGAGGAGCCAAAAACTTTTGTAATGGGATTTTGCAATAGAAGTCGGCTAAAAAGCAATGCTAAAAGAAACACACTTGTTGAGGAAGAAACGAATCAATGGAATATCTGAGCGCCATCAAGTAATCCTCACAATGCAAATTCAACAAATGGCTTCAATAGAATTAATTAAAACTTCCAGGCTCTTGTTAATTAAAACGCGCAGTTGACTCGTTGCAAATGGTAATCCGATTCTTGTTGTTTCGACAACTCTGGCAACACAATTAGTCATGTGAATTTGCAAAGAGCAAAATGTGCTTCTGTTTTTGTGCTTAATTAAATTTCCTGTCATTAAGTATTGTTGTTTTTGTTGAAAGCCGTATTCAAACATTAATGTGGAAAGGAAAGAATTGTTTGTTTTAATAACAGGAAGAATATACAATGTATTTTGTTTCAGTTAGTTTTCGACTGATCCATCAAACACATTAAATCGTACAAACAAACTTATTTTTCTATTGTATTTTTATCTGTCTGTTCTTTGTAACAGCATTTAAATCTTGTATACCCCGCCCCCCTTCGAAAGAAAAACATTGGTTGCAGAATAAAAATTAAACAGAGAACTGAAAATTGAATCTTGAAATTAATAATTTGCCATTAAAATATATTTTTGAAAAATTTATACAATCATGAAATATTATTAAGAAGACAATTCATTTTGTAAGATAAACCATGTAGCATCTGTTATTTAAAAATTTTGCCGGATATGCATAGAGAGTAATATGCCATTTTGAAATTATTTCACGGATTCAAAAACTTAAGATTGGTATCACTATGTCTTTAAAATAAAAATTATTTCATTTATTTATGTGCATTAGTAAAAACTACATTTCGCATGCCTATTTTTATGCCGATGTTTAATTCAAATCGTGATATCTACATGCATATTTTGTACTTCCCTATACTTTTACATATTTTCAGCTTTGAGACACTTAGTAATCAAAATAAAAATTTGGTATCAAGTGTTAAAATACTTTCGAAAGTAATCTTTCTTGAATTTAGAAGTTTTGTTGATATCCCCGAACATTTCACTATATTCACAACTTCAGTTAAATCTCTCTCTCTATACCTGCATTTAAATATTTTTTGAGTGTATTTACTTATGTATTTACTGAATTTATATCCGAATTTCGGTAAAATTAGCAAGAATATTTCTAGTACAATGACTAGTTCAACTGAATATAACCAAATTACAGAAAAAAATCCCCCATACTAAAATTTACGCCAATTTAGCGACTTTTTACGTTTGGCGAATTTTTCATGGTTCACGTTATTTTTTCATGCTGTTTATAGAAAGGCAGACATAAAATAAATAAATAAAATCTACTAACCGCAGAATTTCCAACAACCTAAAATTTCGTTTAGAAAACAAAAACAAAAAATTTGCATTACGAGTTTATCTATAAAAATGTTATGACCAAATCACAGTTTAAGGACAAAAATTATAGAGAGATTTTGCTGTCGCCAATATCGGGGTGATTTTTTTTGTTACATTGCATGAGTAAGACAGGTTTCTCCATTTTAGCATCGCCAATAAGCAATTCAGGATTCGAAATTTGATAGCGACACTGGTGGATATAGAAGAGAAAATATAGCATCAGAGAGAAAGAAATTGTAGTCTGAATGTATTGTTGAACTCCTTACTGGTTTTTATGGTTTAATTTGCAATGCCGCCTAAGAAAAGACAACTTTTTAATCTGAAGAAAATGATGGTGGGGCTTTGAACATTAGTGAATCAAATAAAAGAGTTAATAAGTTTTATTTTGCCGTGCAGTGCTGGGATATATGTGATAGTATATATATATACTATCACGTAAAACACATGCATTACATCCCTGATATATTAACGCACACATACAAACAGCATATTTCCAATTTTTAAATATACGCTTGTTTAAGCAACATTTTCAAATTTATCATAATAAAATATAATAAAAGAAATAATGGAAACCCATCGAAACTTATCGTAGCCTCAAAATTTAACATCAAAGCGATATAAAACCAATTAATCTAATACAATTGCGGAATCTTTCATTGCAATGGTTTTAATTTATTCCCTAAAAGATTTATATCTACTCTAAATTAAACAAATATTATCCATTAACAACAGGTAGGAAGAAATTTAGTACGGTGATAATAAAAAAAGAGTCATATTTTATAACTTTTATGTTTCTTAAAAATTATTTTGATTTTACAACACACCCAAACTAGCCTTTTGAATCCTTAACTTGATGCTGATTTGAAAGTTTAGTTCAAAAAAGAAACATTTAGAATGATTTTCAATATTAATTTCATCAATAAACTTGTAATAATTTGATTTTCTTAAAATTATTTATTGAATATTTTATTTTTTTTCAAAACGCAGCGAACACTACTTTCATATATGTTATTCATATTCATTTGCATAACTTCTGGCACTATTCCCAAAACTGAATGAAATAAAAAAAAATGTCTCTTTCTTCTTCATTTTAGTTGGATGCGATTTCGAAGAATATCCATCTTCTATTGAGAAGATTATATCGCGAAATATATCTCTCGCAACTTCCTGAAAAATGGTTTTTAAGAGTTGACCAGGAAAATCATGAGTTGTATCCGTTTGTTACTTGAATAATATATTTCGGGCTTCAAATATTTCCCTTGGAGCAATTGTTTCCTTCCAGATCAATCCAATTTTAGGAGAATGTTTACAAAATAGAGCTTTTCCTTATTTTATTTGGATAAAGGGAATTTCTGAAAAAATAGAAAAAAAGAAATTTTGTTTCTGTCTCGCCTTTTTTCAGTAGAACAACATTAAGCATTTTTAAGCAGAACTTTCAAATTTATTAATCAGAAAATAATGGAAAAGCATCGAAATTTAAACCCAAAGCAATGTAAAACCAAATAAAAAGTAGAAAAATGGGAAATTTGTCATTGAAAGTGTTAATTTATTCATAATGTATGATTACTATCTACTCTAAAATAAGCAAATGTTACAATAATAAATGTTACAATGTATCAATAATAAAAGTCACAGGCATATTTATAACTTTTATGGTGTTTTTAAATTATTTTAATTTTATAGCCAACCCGAATTCATCATTTTTGAATTTTTAACTTTATCCGAATTTAAAATTTAGTTCAATAAAAAAAAATAGAATGGTTTTCAATATTAATTTTATCAAAAAAATTTGTAATAATATGATATTTTTAAATTATTTATTTCGTATTTTTTTTTTTTACAAAATGCAACGAATTCTACTTTTACATGAGCTATTCATATTCGTTTGCATAACTTCTGGCACTATTCCCAAAACAGAATGAAAAAAAAAAAAAAAAGCATTTCTCTTTCTTCTTCATTTTTCTTGGATGTGATTTCGAAGAATATCTATCTTCTATTGAGAAGATTATATCGAGAAATATATCTCGCACAACTTCCTGAAAATGGTTTTTAAGAGTTGACCAGGAAAATCATGAGTTGTATCCGTTTGTTACTTGAATAATATATTTCGGGCTTCAAATATTTCTCTTGAGCAATTGTTTCCTTCCAGATCAATCGAATTTTGGGAGAATGTTTACAAAATAGAGATTTTCCTTATTTTATTTGCAGAAAGGGAATTTCTGAAAAATAGAAAAAAAATATTGTTTCTGTATCGTCTTTTTACAGAGAACAACTTAACAATTGCAGTGTTGCTATAATTTGATTATAACAAAACAAATAAAACATAATTGTTTTTGGAGAAATATTCATTGAAGTATTTTTTTTTTTTATCCTTTGCTAAATAAACATTTATAGCTGTTGGAAAATCATAGCAATAAAATAAAAATAAAAAAAAACTTAAAATCTATTTTCATTCCATTAACTGTAATAAATTATCAAAACAAAGATTTTTTGCAAGTAGAAATAATTTTTTAACTTAAGCATTTTGTTTAAGATTCTATTATTTGAAGTTATAGGCAAAATATTGCATTCATTTTATAATGTCCATTGTTTATTTATATTTCTATAAATAAGGATTCTGTTATTGGTAGTAAATTTTGAACATTTAATTTGTAAGCAATTTTATATGCTGTTATGTATTTGAAAACAAATCAAATATGAAGTATATTTAATAATACGACAATTTAAATATTCAATAATTACTTAATATTTTTACAAGTTTTAAGTTTCGATATCGAGATTTTATAAACTCTTAACTATCTTCTTTTGTTATTTAAATATTGTTTGGTTATATTAAAAATATTGTTTGGTTATATTAAAAATATTGTGTTAATTCAATATATTTCTAATATTTATCTATTTCAAATAGTGCCATTCTAATGGCAAATTGTAGAGCATTCTTGATAAGATTCAGCCATATAAGACATTTCAACGACTGTTGAATTGGAATTATTAAGTGTTTTTTTTTTTTTTTACATTCAATTGAATCAAATTGTTTCCTAAAAAAGTATTTAATTTAATATTCATATTAAAAAAAAATCATATTTTATCCTGCTTTTAATTTATTTAGTTATTTTATTAACAAAAAAAGGTAAAAATGTAATTAATTCAACAATTTATTTTATTTTTATGGAGTTAAAGCTATTGAAATCATTGTTATTATTACAAACTATTTTATTGAATGAGATAATCTTGAAATTGAAAATTAAATTTTCTTTTTAATCAAATGTTACCACATTGAAATCTCATATAAATATCATCATCATCATGACTGGCGCAACAACCCTCATGTTGGGCCAAGGGCGTCTGCCTAGTAGCAGATTTCGAAACATGAGATGTCTTCTTTTTACGGGGTAAGGTTGTCAGCCCTACGCCCAACACTCTACAGTCATGTTAGACTTTGACCTACAGCTTAAAGTGGATTCCGAACCACTACAAACATCCATGGCACCACCGGGAATCGAACCCGAAACCTGTGGTACCGAGCACCAGAGCGCTAGCCAGCTCGGCCATTCAAGGCCCTTATATAAAGATATATATTATTACAATATTATATTAAACTCAATTGATGGTTCTAATTTTTAAATAAATTGAAGTACAATTTTTTTTTTTTCAGCTTATGAAACAATTAACACAAAATGTTTTATATATATATTTATTTATGTTTTCTTCCATAATAATTGTTTAAAAGAAAACAAAATTGATATGTTATTAATCCTAAAGCAGGATAATAAACAAATGTTACCATTTCAAAGAGATTCCCTTAAATCATTCAACAGCACCAGTCCAACGGCTTTCCCTATTAAGTTATGCATCCATTGAGGCCAACGGACAAATATGAAGAGCCTTACACTTTCAAAATGTGAGATTAAACAGGGAGTTAACCATCGCATCTAGACAAAATTGTTCGAGGTTTGTATCCGATTATTACTGATAACAACTCCAAGGGATTATTCTGAAGGCTGCCTTCACTTCTGGAACTCAATCACAAGTAGGGTTATAATGGCGCATCTCCGATTGCCCCTTGGAATAATTGCATCTGGGTAATAGTTGCGAAATTGGTGATCATTACATGAAAATGAGGTTTGCCATAATGATATATCCACAAATGTAACGATATGTCCTCGCATTTCCGATCTATTGCTCAGTTCGGGGTTATTACAACTCAGTAAACACATCTAGTACTATACTAGTTATTGTTTTATGCTTATTGGCTGTAGTTAATAGTTAATAACACATAGTTTATCATTTTACACCATGAAGATAGTTTGAAAGATATATTACATCATATGTATTATGTTTTGTATTTGTATCAATATGAGGATCGTTGAATCAATTTTTATTATTTTGTGCTTTTACAAAGCCGACAATTAATTAGAAAATATTTTAAAATGCAGAAGTTTATACTTTACTTTTTTATCTAACAGAATTACTTTTATAAACATATTTCCAATTAATAATTTTAGATGATTATTAATTTTTTATGATTTTGACAACATTATTTGTAAAAATATGCGGTCTGAATTTCAAAAAAAAAAATCTTTTGATTTGATTTGTTTGGCTTAAATCAGATGCTGTTATTTATAAGAAATATAATTAAAACATATATAAAAGTATTCTGTTAATTAAGGCATTACAAATAATTTTGTGATATAATGAAAATGAAGGAGTTTTATTGATTAAATTTTGATGTTCGTAAGGACAAAAGGTAATCCTTAGTATTAGTTTTTTATTTCTTTGTACCGTCATGCCATTTATATCTCCATTGACCTCCTCAATTGACCATCAATTTTAGTACTAGTTTTAATAATTTTTTTTTCATCAACAATACTTTAATCTTGAAACATTTGTCTACTTTGTATCATTCTTACTATACTTTTTTTTTTTTTAGTATGAGGGGAGAAAATTTTTTAACATTTTTTGAATTTGATAATTTAAGAAACAAGATTATATATTTTGTTCAATTATTTTGTTGACATTTATCAAAAACATAGTTTTTCTATTAATTATTTTGAAATATATATATATATATATTTTTAGGATAATTATAATTTTTTATATATAATTTAAATTTTTTTTCATTAAATTAACTAAATCAGACATTTAAAATATTTATAAAAAAATTTTTTTTTCATTATGAGTTAATTAGTTATGAGTAAAATTTTTTTTTTTTTAAACTAATCTAAATTTGTAGTATAAAGTATTTATTAACTTTTACCAACCACTCCATTTGTTTCAATGAACTATTCCTTAACCAACTCTACGAAAGAAACTTCTTCAAATCTAGATATAGTTAAAACACTCCTCAAGACCATAGGGATGTAACTTAAGTACTGAAAATTAAAAAGAAAAAAAAAGATTAGTAAAGGAAAATAAAATGAAAAAAAAAAAAATATCTAGGAGAGGGAAAGAATGACGAAAAATCTTTCTACTCTTAGTTAGAAAACAAGAAGATAGCAAGTGGAGGCTCATTAAGAAAACTTAGGTTTCCTAAACTTGCCAGTTTCCGTTTTCGGTGCTTCCTTTTAGAATCTGATTAGAAGACTTCAGAAGCTAGCTTGATTTCATAGAATTGCGCGAATATTTTTAAATGTTTCAATTGATATATTACTTTAAATATATATATTTGTTTTAACAGCTAGATTTTTAAATATCAAGGTTTTTCATATGTTTCTATAAGATTAGGCATCTATGTATATAAGCTCATGTATTATTTACATTTGCCTTTCATTTGTGTCTACATAAAGCCAAATAAGCATCTGTAAATATATTATGGACAATTCATTTTCCCATAATTATTAAACATAAGAAACATATAATAGTAATATAATCCAGTTTAAACCTTAAAACATTTTCTTCTTAGAATTATTCATAGATGTCAGTTTTTATGGATCTCGAGCTAGTTTTTCATTTCAGCAGGCTTATTAGTAAATTTTTTTTTTTTTTTAAGTTATGTGTTTCTTAAATAATATAGATATTGTTACAAAACTTGATATATATAGAATAATTTAATACAAATATAGATATTGATCAAACTTTTCGTCCGTATCAATGCCTAATCCAACCTGTCAAGATTCTACTTGCTTATCTCAAAACAACCCTTTATCCAGAAATTTGGAAGGCATTCTTTTTTTTATTTTCTTTAATTCATAAGCCAACTTCTTGAACAGCACATCATACACTCTTCTACCACCGAATATATTGCACAGCGAAACTACTTATTGTTTGATTATGATACAGGTGTCTACCGCTGTGCTGGAGCTTTATTCCGAAAAAAAAAGTACCCTTTATTATATGTATCTTGTTACCTATTCAGCCATTTACAGATCCTGAATGGTCAGTGAATAAGTGTCCGATACATTATGAATGAAGAAGGCCAGAGTCAGGCAACATGTCGCGAGTATCGATTGATGTTATCTTGAAGAAAGATTCGTAAAGGATTGGGGCTATCATGGCGCCCAATTACAGGAAATCGTCTGCCAATTCTTCGAACAATAAACAAGGGGTGATTTCTCTTGCGTCTTTCTCATACTTGTTACACACTTATCTAACGGGAGGCCTTTTTATTAATCCATTTGTTTTGTTAGTGTCATTAGTTCTTGCTTTGCTGTTAGATTCTTTTCGGCTTGATCTTCGACTTGAGTGCTTTAGATATTAAGAGTCAGGTCTTTATTTTTTAGAAATAATTCTAATAATTATATTATAAGTCGAAGGCAAATGATACAAAGAAAAAAATAATTTTTATTTATTTTAAATGCTAAATTATGATTAATTTATATGCTTTTTATTGGCTGCCCCAACTTTGTAGAAAGCATGTGTTTGTAAAAAGATAGTCTTCGTCTGTATTCGACAATTGAAGCTGAAAGAGAGCTATTGTGTCTTTGACATTAATGGCAAAGATAAATCGATAGGCTGGCAGGAATTAATGCCAGTGTAAAATAAATATTATTAAATATTGATGTTTAATTTCCAAATATTCTGAAAAACTCTTAGTTTTTTTTTTTTTTTTTTACTTTCGTTGACAAGAATAGGCCCTAGTCAGGCAACATGTCGCGAGTATCGATTGATGTTATGCATTATTAAATGTTTCTAGTTCCTTCCTTACGTTATAGGTGTGGTAATTATGTACTGGAAAATTTTTTACTGGTTTTAATGTAACACAAAGAACTAAATCTTCGTCTGTATCAATGCCCAAACTTGTCCACGTTTTACTAGCTTATCTCAAAGCAACCCTTTATCCAGAAAGTCGGGAGACTCTTTTTCTTTCTTTAATTCATAAGCCAACTTCTTGAACAGTACATCATACCATCTTCCACCGAATATATTGCACAGCGATACTACTTATTGTTTGATTACGATACGGGTGTCCACTGTTGTCTTGGGGCATTATTTCCACACAAAAAAACTATTATATGTATCTTGTTACCTCCTCGGCCATTTACAGATTTTGAATGGTCAGTGAATAAGCGTCCGATGCATTATGAATGAAGAAGGCCAGAGTCAGGCAACATGTCGCGAGTATCGATTGATATTATCTTGAAGAAAGATTCGTAAAGGATTGGGGATATCATGGCGCCCAATTACAGGGAAATCGTCTGCCAATTCTTCGAACAATAAACAAGGAGTGATTTCTCTTGCGTCTTTCTCATACTTGTTACACTTATTTAACGGGAGGGCTTTTTTTCTTCCTTTATTCGATTTGTTAGTGTCTTTAGTTTTTGTGATGTTAGATTCTTTTCGGCTTGATCTTCAGCTTGAGTGCTTATGTTTTTAGATATTAAGAGTCAGATCTTTATGTTTTTAGAAAAAAAAATCTGATAATTAAATTATAAATTACATGAAAATGATCCAAAAGAACAATAATTTATTTAATAATTTATGGATAATTTATTTATTTAATAATTTATGGATAATTTATTTATTTAAAAGTTTATGGAAATTATGTTTTATTTATCTGCTTTTTATTGGCTGGTGCGACTTGGTAGAAAGTGTGTTTTTGAACTAGGATAGCCTAGTTTCAAATTCGGCAATCAAAGCTGAAAGAGAAAGAGAGCTGTTGTATCTTTGACGTTATTGGCAAAGACAAATACGCAGGATGGCACGAATTAATATCAGCGTAAACTAAATATTAATAAAGATTGATGTTTAATTTACAAATATTCTGAAAAAATCTCTTTAATTATGTACTGTCGTTACTTTTGATAAGAAGAATACGGCACTTAAAAGTCATCCCTTGGTTTGTTTATTCAAATTTTAGTAGCAAAATGGGGATGTAGTTTATATCACCATAGTGAATCGCGGGTAAAGCTGAATTTGTGACTTTATTATATTATTTGTTTATTCAAGGATTTATGATTTAGCTTACACGTGATAAATTACTTGTAGTGGAAACTCATTGCTTTTGTTGTGTTTCCAGTTTCTTCCTCTTGTTTTATTTGTGGCAATTAAGTACTGGACAAATATTTGCATTTTTTAATTCAACACAAAGAACTAAATCCTCGTCTGTATCCATGTCAAATCCAACCAGTCAACATTTTACTAGCTTATGTCAAAGCAACCATTAATCCAGAAAGCAGGGAGATATTTTATTTCTTTTCTGCAATTCATAAGCCAACTTTCTTGAGCAGCACATCATGCCCTCTTCTACCACCGAATATATTGCAAAACTATACTACTGATTGTTTGATTACGATACGGGTGTTTACCTCTGTCCTGGAGCCTTATTCCCCCCAAAAAAGAAGTACCCTTCATTATATGTATCTTGTTACCTTCTCGGCCATTTACAGATCCTGAATGATCAGTGAATAAGCGTCCGATTCATTATGAATGAAGAAGGCTCGAGTCAGACAACATGTCGCGAGTTTCGATTGATGTTATCTTGAAGAAAGATCCGTAAAGTATTGGGGCTGTCATGATGCCCAATTACAGGGAAATCGTCTGCCAATTCTTCGAACAATAAACAATAGGCGATTTTTCTTGCGTCTTTCTCATACATGTTACACTTATCTAAAGGGAGGCTTTTTTTTTCCTCTTTATTCGTTTTGTTAGTGTCTTTAGTTCTTGCGATGCTGTTAGATTCTTTTCTGCTCGATCTTCAGCTTGAGTGCTTATGTTTTTAGATATTACGAGACAAGTGGTTATGTTTTTAGAGATAAATCTAAAAAAATAAATTAAACGAAAATAATTTTTAAAGAAACAACTTTTATTTACTTAAAATGCGAAATTATATATTATTTATTTATTTTTTTTTTTTGCTGGCGCGACTTGGTAAAAAGCGTGTTTTGAACGAGGATAATCTAGATACAATATCGGATAATCGAAACTGAAAGAAAGCTATTGTGTCTTTGACTTTGACGAAAACGATAAATCTGTAGGTTGGTACAAATTAACATCAATGAAAACTAAATTTTAAATAAATATTGATGGGTTTTTTTTCAAATTTTCTGAAAATTCCCTTTTAAATATTTTTTTCGTTGGAATCGAGAAGACTGGTACGACACTTGAATGCCACCCATGGTTTGTTCATTGAAATTGTGATAGAAAAACAGGAATTTAGTTTATATCCCCATTGTGCATTCTGGGAAAAGCTGAATTTATGGCATATTTGTTGATCTAAAGATATATGCTTTAGAACATCACACATGATAAATTACTTCTAGTAGAAAACTGTTGCTTTTGTCGTGATTCTCCAAATAACATAAGCTATTTGTTAATTCCTTCCTTATGTTATATGCGGTAATTAAATACTGGACAAAGATTTACAGGTTTAAATATAACAGAAAGAACTAAATCTTCGTGAGTATCAATGCCTAATCCAATCTGTCAACATTTTACTAGCATATCTGAAAACAGCCCTTTGTCCAGAAAGTTGAAAGACATCCTTTTCTTTTCTTTAATCCATAAGCCAATTTCTTGAACAACAAATCATGCCTTCTTCTACCACAGAATATATTGCATAGCAATAGTACTTATTGTTTCATTACGATACGAATGTCCACCGCTGTCCTGGTGACTTACTTCAGGAAAAAAAAGACGCTTTATTATATGTATCTTGTTACCTCCTCGTCCATTTACAGATCCTGAATGGTCAGTGAGTAAGCGTCCGATGCATTATGAATGAAGGAGGCCCGAGTCAGGCAACAAGTCGCGAGTATCGATTGATGTTATCTGGAAGAAAGATTCGTAAAGGATTGGGGCTATCATGGCGCCCAATTACAGGGAAATCGTCTGCCAATTCTTCGAACAATAAGTGAAGGGGTGATTTTTCTTGCGTCTTTCTCATACTTGTTACACTTATCTAACGGGAGGCTTTATTTGTTTTGTTAATTTCTTCAATTCTTGCTTTGATGTTAGATTCTTTTTGGCTTGATCTCCAACTGGAGTGCTTATGTTTTTAGATATTAAGATCGTTAGGATTTTAGAGATAAATCTATTTAAATTATAAATTAAATTAAAATATTACAATAATTTTTATTTATTTTAAATGCTAAACTATGTTTTAATTATCTGCTTTATAATTTCTTTATAGTGTTTGGTGTGTCTTGGTAGAAAACGAGTTTTTAAACTAGGATAATCTAGCACCAAACTCGACAATCGAAGCTGAAAGAGAGCTAATGTGTCTTTGACGTTGAAGGCAACGATAAATCCGCAGGCTGGCTTGAATTAATACTATTGTAATCTAAATATTTATCAAAATTTATATTTATTTTGCAAGTATTCTGAAAAAATCTATTTTAATTATTTACTTTCGTTTCATTTTAGAAGAAAGTTACGACACTTAAATGTCAACCTTTGGTTTGTTGATTGAAACTGTAATAGCACAATGGGGATGTAGCTTATATCCAAATAGTGCATGCTGCGTAAAAGCTGAATTTAGGGCATATTTATTGATCTAAATATTTATGCTTCAGAACCTCACACATGACAAATTACTTGTTTTTTTTTTTTTTCGTGTTTCTATTTCCTTTTTTTTTTTTTTTTGTTATATTTGCGGTAATTAAGTACTGGACAAATATTTGCAGGGGTTAATATAACACAAAGGACTAAATCTGTATTAATGTATCAACCTATATCAATGCCTAATCCAATCTGTCGACATTTTACTAGTTTATCTCAAAACCACCGTGATCTAGAAAGTGTGGAGGAATTTTCTTTAATTCATAAGCCAACTTCTTGAACAGCACATCATACCCTCTTCCACCGAATATATTGCACAGCGATACTACTTATTGTTTGATTACGATACGGGTGTCCCCCGCTGACCTCGGTCCTTATTCCCCCAAAAGAAGTACCCTTTATTACATGTATCTTTTTACCTCCTCGGCCATGTACAGATATTGAATGGTCAGTGAATAAGTCCGTCCGATGCATTATGAATGAAGAAGGCCCGAGTCAAGCAACATGTCCCGAGTATCGATTGATGTTATCTCGAAGAAAAATTCGTAAATAATTGGGGCTATCATGACGCCCAATTACAGGGAAACTGTCTGCTAATTAATCGAACAATAAACAAGGGTGACTTTTCTTGCACCTTTCTCATACTTGTTACACTTATCTAACGGGAGGTTTTATTTGTTTTGTTAATGTCTTTAGTTCTTGCTTTGCTGTTAGATTTTTTTGGCTTCATCTCCAACTTGAGTGCTTATGCTTTTAGGTATTAAGAGTCAGGTGTTTATGTTTTTAGAGATAAATCTTATATTTAAATTATAAATAAAATAAAACAATAATTTTCATTTATTTCAAAATGCTAAATTATGTTTCAAATATCTACGTTTTTCCTTCGGTTTTATGGGCTGGCTCGAATTGGTAGAAAGCGTGTTTTGAACTAGGGTAGTCTGGGTCCAAACTCGAGAATGTAGCTGAAAGAGAGCTACTGTCTATTTGACGTTGATGGCAACGATAAATCCGTAGGCTGGTAGGAATTAATACCAATGTCGGCGAAATATTAATAAATATTGATGTTTATTTTCCAAATATTCAGAAAAAAATTCTCTTTTAAATATTTACTTTTGTTTCACTTGTGAAGAAGGGTGCGACAGTTGAATGTCATCCCTTGGTTTGTTCATTCAAATTGTAGTAGCAAAATGGGGATGTATTTTATATCCCCATAGTGAATCCTGTGTAAAGCAGAATTTATGACATATTTGTTGATCTAAAGATTCATGCTGTAGAGCCTCACACAGGATAAATTACTTGTAGTGGAATCTTTTTGCTTTTTCGTGTTTCTAGATCCATCCTTATGCTATATTGGTGGTAATTAGGTACTGCACAAATATATGTAGATATTAATATAACACAAAAAAATAAACCTGCGTCTGTATTAATGCCTAATCTAATATGTCCACATTTTACTTGCTTATCTCAAAACAACGCTTTATTCAGAAAGTTGGGATATATCCTTTTTTTATTTTCTTTAATTCATAAACCAACTTCTTGAGCAGCACATCATGCCCTCTTCTACCACCGAATATATTGCACAGCCATACTATTTATTGTTTGATTATGATACGGGTATCCACTGCGGTCCTGAAGGCTTATATTCCCAGCAAAAAAAAAAAGACTCTTTATTATATGTATCTTGTTACCTCTTCGACCATTTACACAGCTTGAATGGCCAGTGAATAAGCGTCCGATGCATTATGAATGAAGAAGGCCCGAGTCAGGCAACATGTCGCGACTATCGATTGATGTTAACTTGAAGAAGGATTCGTAAGGTATTGGGGCTATCATGGCGCCCAATTACAGGGAAATCGTCTGCCTATTCTTCGAACAATAAACGAGGGGTGATTTTTCTTGTGTCTTTCTCATACTTGTTAACTTATATAACGATAGGCCTTTTTTTCTTCTTTTTATTCTTTTTGCTAGTGTCTTTGTTCTTACTTTTTACTGTTAGATTCTTTTCGGCTTGATCTTTAACTTGAATACTTGTGTTATTAGATATTAAGAGTCAGGTGTTTATGGTTTTAGAGATAAATCTAATATTTAAACTATTAGTTGAATGAAAATTATACAAAGGAAACAATAATTTTGATTAATTTATAAAGCGAAATTATGTTTTATTTATCTGGGCTTGGCCGATAACTAGCCAAGCCATTAGCTGCCGCGACTTGGTAGAAAGCGTGTTTTTGAACTAGGAAACTATAATTCCAAACTCGACAATCGAAGATGAAAGAAAGCTGATGTGACTTTGACGTTGATGAAAACGATAAATTCGTAGATTGGCACGAATTAACATCAATTCAAACTAAATTTTTAATAAATATTGATGTTTATTTTCCAAATTTCCTAAAAATTCACATTTAAATGCTTTCTTTCGATGGACACGAGAAGAAGGATACAACACCTCATGTTACAGATGGTACCTTCATTGCAATTGTGGCAGCAAAATAGGGATATAGTTTATATCCCCATGGTGCACCTTGTGTAAAGCTAAATTTCTGACATATTTGTTGTTCGAAAGATTTATGCTGTAGAATCTCACACACAATAAATTATTTGTAGTGGAAACTTGTTGCTTTTGTCATGTTTCTAGTTCCCGCAATATGTTATATTTGTGGTAAAAGTATTGAACAAATATTTGTAGGTTTTAATACAACAGAAATAACTAAATCTTCGTCTGTATCAATGCCAAATCAAAACTGTAAATATATTAATGTCTTATCCCAAAACAACCCCTTGATCCAGAAAGCTGGGAGATATTTTTCCTTTTCTTTAATTCACAAGCCAACTTCTTTAACAGCACATCAAGCCCTTTTCCGCCGAAACTATTGCACCGCAATACTACTCATTGTTTGATTACGATACGGGTGTCCACCGCTGTCCTGAGTCCAAAAAAAAGAGACCCTTTATTATATGTATCTTGTTACCTTCTCGGTCATTTACAAATCCTGAATGGTCAGTGAATAAGCGTCCGATGCATTATGAATGAAGAAGGCCCGAGTCAGGCAACATGTCGCTAGTATCGATTGATGTTATCTCAAGAAAGATTCGTAAAGGATTGGGGCTATCATGGCGCCCAATTACAGGGAAATCGTCTGCCAATTCTTCGAACAATAAACAAGGGGTGATTTCTCTTTCGTTTTCTCATACTTGTTACACTTATCTAACGGGAGGGCTTTTTTCCCTTTATTCGTTTTGTTAGTGTCTTTAGTTCTTGCGATGCTGTTAGATTCCTTTCGGCTTGATCTTAAGCTGGAATGCTTATGTTTGTTAGATATTAAATCAGGTCTTTATGCTTTCAGAGATAAATCTGATATTTAAATTGTAAATTAAATGAAAATGATACAAATTAATTATTTTTATTTATTTCAAATGTTAGATTATGTTTTAATTATCTGCTTTTGTTTTCGTTTTTATTGGATAGTGCGACTTGTAAGAAAGCCCCTTTTTGAACAAGGATAGTCTAGTTTCAAACTAGGCAATCGAAACTTAAGGAAATATAATGTGTCTTTGATGTGGAGAGTGATGTGATGAATTATCATCAGTATAACCTATATTTTAAGTCAATATTGATTTTTATTTTTCTAAATAATTGAAATTCCTTTTTAAGTACATACTTTCCATTTTCGAGAAAAAAGGGTTTCAATGTCCTCCATTGGTTTGTGGCCAAACTACATCCCATAGTACCAGGGTACCGAGACTTTATGACATATTTGTTGGTATTTTGAATTTATAGCAGCTGTTTTGATCTAACAATTTTAGGCTGTACGTAAAAGTATTATTTAGTTTCAATGAATCAACAAACTGAATTTTCAGTTAATAATGATGTTTTTATTATCCAAACATCTTGAAAAATCTATTTAGTCTAATTTACTCTTTTACTTTACCTCATATTATTATTTATTTACTCCTTTACTCTCTTATTTTATTTTTATTTTTTTACTATTTACTCTTTTAATTAGCTAGGTATAGGTGGGAATAGAAGGAAAATCCTAGCAGCTTTTAACTGTTTCACTCTACCACTAGAGTTTAAAAGAGTTTAGTAAACCCAATACTTTGTGAACAGTTAGTAGTTCCAGACAGATTTAATTATAAGACTGAATCTTATTAATAGTATTCAATAATTCATTTTAATGTTAAATATAAACACAAAACAACCACTTATTTACCTTTATGATGGTGGAATGCGTTGGTGCAATGTGAGCAAACATTATGGGTTTTAACGAGGCAAAAACCCAATTACTTCTTTCTTCTAAAAAAACTCATAACATAATTCTAATAGACTTATTATTATAAGTAGACCAAATAGACATATATTTATAGCATGATTAAATATTCAAAATAAATATTTAGGGCATTTTTAAAGTCAAAATATTTATAGAATTATTAAGCAACAAAATAAACTTTAAACAAGGATAAATGCAAACATATAAATTTCAATACAATTTATATTTTGTTAAATAAGTGTAATCTACAATTGTTATTAAAAAACAGAATAAATAAACTGACACTGGTTTAAAAATCCTTCTGATCTATAGTTTTCTTCATGTGATCTTTATCACCATACATTATTACAATTGTAGCAATTAGGCAATGATATATATAATCCGCTAAGAATGCTACTTCACTTAGTAACTAAAGTTGAAATATATAATGACAGCCGTTGTTTCAAAAAATAATAATTTGTTAGGATTCAAAACAAAAAAAAATTTCAGTGTTGAAAGATTGCCAAAAATTCAAAAAATATACAAAATCTAACAATTTAAACTAAAATATTAAAATATATATATATAAGCAAATGATATCTAATTAACTGTCGTAAGTAATTTTGGATTTCTCATGTTAATATTTCTTGTACGTTATATCAAATACCCATTATTTCAATATTTCTTTCACCATTACTTTCTTTTTAATTATATATATATATACAATGGTTTGCCATATTATTAGATCCATACCAGTATTGTGTTAAAAATCAGTTATTTGTAGTAAAATACAACAATAATTGCATATTTTTGATTAAATTAAGGCATGGCACGTAGTGAAAATACCAGCACAAATATTGTTCTAAGAACTGGTAGCAATGAATTAATAAATAACACATGTGCACGTATCAAATTAACACGCATTTTTTTTTTGAGTTTTTATTAGTAATCTCTAATTCAGATATTAATTATTTTTATTTATTATTTTTTATAGATTACATAATATGTTATATCCAATGATTAATATTTTTATTAAATATTATCATGTTTAAATGTAAAATTTATAAAATTTTTGTGGGTTTTTCAGAATGGGTAAGGTTTCAAATTTGTCACCAAAAGAAATTGGCGAAATATATGGTTTGGTTAATTGCAAATAAGATGTCACAATATAAAATAGCTAGTTTTGTAGGAGTGTCAAGAAGTTCGGTAAAAATAATTGAAAATAAAATGGAATATGGAGACAGTTTACAAAGCAAAGGAAAACAATAGTAAACAACAATGTAAATGAAATTGAGGGAGAAAATGCATAACAACCTCGTGAAGCAAAAATCTTGAATACATGCTAGAAACAGACAGAAGAATCCTGGATACATGTCTAGAAAATTGGAAAATGTCTAAGCAGATATTAACTAAACATATCAAAGATAAACTAAACTAAATAACTAAAAATATCAAAGACAAATGTATTCAATTTTTAACAGAATACCATGAAGCCGTTGGTTTGATAGCAAGAAAACCATATCGCAAGCCGAAGCTTACTCAGGTAATGATTAATGGGTTGGAATGGGCATGAAAGTACAAAAACCTTCCAGTATAAGATTGGAAAAGGGCAACTAGGAATTGTGATTATTATTATTCTCTATCAATGTCATGTGAAATTTATGTAAGTATGCCATAAGGGATATTTTTTTTTTTGCAGGTTTGCTTTTCGGACGAATCCGTTTTCCAAATCATTACTGATAATTCAAAGTTTGTAACAAGAAGGCCTGAAGAAGAATATCATCCTTAAGTATTGTTCCAATGGTAAAACATGCCACATCTATCATAATGAGGTCTGTGATAAATTTTAGAGATACTGGTTGTCTTCAAATTGTGCAAGGTACTATGTACTATGTTATTTATTAATTCAGTGATGTCAGTTCTTAAAACTATATTTATGCAGGTGTTGTCAGCATGCGCCATACCTAAATTTAATGAAAAATGTAGTTGTTGCCATCTTTTATTAAAAATAACTGATTTTTAACACAAATACTGATATAGGTCTAATAATAAGGCACAGCACTGTGTATATGAAATTATAAATAATTAAAGCAAAAAGAAAACAATATGCCATAATAATATAGGCATATTTGACGTATGTATTAAAAATAAATAACAAATATTAATGACGGAATAAAATTATTTAATTAATATCAATCATTACTATAAAAATATCAGAAAGAAGGCATATATGCTTATATACACTCATATCCATAAATTAAGGATAATTCAGAATCACACAGAAATTGAACTCTAAAATAAAAATTTCACCTGTAGAATTATCACACACATCATGAAGAAGAATATGCAAATAACAGAAACCACCAGATGGCGCTGATAGTACGTTCACAATGACGAGAGTGTAAGAGAGGGGTATATTAGAATGGTGGTAAAGAAGTAAAATTGTTCACAAGCGCTTTAAAAAGCCTTTCAGTGCAATAACCGCATAGTTATGGCACAAAGGAAACATTTGGATGATTTTTTACGTGGTAGAATTATCAGACGACTGGAATGTGGACGTACCCAGCTGGAAGTATCCGAGGAACTTGAATCGCCCAGAGTGTCATCTCCAGGCTTTGGCAACGATTCCAAGATGATGGTAATGTGAATAGATGTTATAGCACAGGTCGCCTCAGAGTTACAACGCCGAATGAGGACCGGTATTTAGCAGTTACTACCAAAAGAAACAGACGGAGCACAGCATCAGACCTGTCTCGTCAGCTCTCTTCAGCTACAGGTACGACAGTTTCAAAGCAGACCGTGTACAGATGCTTAGGGCACATTGGTCTATATGCTCGTAGGCCTGTCAGATGTGTTCCACTTAACGCAACTTACTGTCGCCTGCGATTAACCTGGAGTAGGGAGCATGCATTGTGGACACAACAGTGGTCTTGTGTGCTGTTTTCCGTCGAGTCCAGGTTTAGCTTGCAGTCTGATTCACGCCGGACTTTCATATGGAGAGCGTCAGGTACCCGTTAACCCCAAGAGAACTCCATTGAACGACACCGTTACGGTGGTGCAGGATGGCTCGTTTGGGGAGGAATTATTCTTGGTTCCAGAACATACCTGCATGTTGAGAGTGTAACGATGACAGGCCACATCTATCGGGATGTCATTCTTTAACAACATGCACGTTTGTTTCGGGGGCGCCATGGGTGCTGAATTTCTGTTTATGGATGACAACGCCCGTAATCACCGTGCAAACATTGTAGACGAATGCCTTCAATTGGAGATATCACCCGTATGGATTGGCCAGCATACTCACCGGACTTGAATCAAATAGAGCATGTATGGAATATGCTTGGCCGACGAATTGCAGCCCGTCAACCCCCTCCCACCTGTCAACAGGAACTTCGGAGGGCATTGCTTGATGAGTGTGTGTAATATTCCCCAAGATCAGATTGATAATTTGATACTCAGCATGCCTAGGCTTTGTAAGGCCTGTATTGCATCGTCCGAGAGACATACTCCATATTTACCATCATACTAACCATGTTATACTGTTTTTGTAAATAGGTTCTTTTTTGAAATTTGAAGGGAGTAAAAAATCGCAATTTTTATTAATTATGTCAAACATATAGCATCTTTTTTGCTTTTACCTTTTTGTTTAATAAATAGACTTTACAAATAAGTCAAATTTGTTTTGCTTTTGTCTCTTTCTTTGCCTGAACTTCATTATCCTTAATTTATGGACATGAGTGTATAAAAAAAAATATCTGTATTAAAGTGTTTTTCATAAAGCCAGTATAAATTAAAAAGGTAATTTTGCAAATCGCTAGTAAGCAAAACGTTGCAATAATCCATAAAAGTAGGAAGGAGAACTAATTATATATTATTCAGATCATTTTTCTGTAAAAAATAATTGCATCATTAATAATGGATGACATTCGAATCAGCCCCGAATAATTTAAAATACTGTTGAATGCTTCATTAAATTTTGGATGATGTTTTATCAAATTTATGCAAGAAAATATTAAAACAAAAAATATGAGAGGCATTTGAAAACGATGTAGTTATAAAAATTTGTTTTTAGTTTAAAAACATGTTAATTTTTACATGAAATCCAAAAGCTGCAATTTTGATCAATTAAAATTTCTATTTCAAATCAAAACTTAAAATATTTTCGTTTTATTCTAATGATAAAAATAAATTATATTTACTAAAACATCTTTTCTACATTAGTTGATATATTTCAATTAATTCATTATAATAATGTATTTCCCATTTTCCGAACTTATGGTTTAGGTTTTAAATTAAAATTAAAGTCAGATTTCTTAAAAGGTTTTAATAAGAAAATTTGATAGAAAGGTTAAAATTTTTTTAATTATTCTAGTATTTCAAAAGGTTTACTTTTTTTCTGTATGAATTAGATATATTTAATTTTTGTAAATAATACAAAAACTGAAAAGGATTTTCTAAATTTAATATCAATATTGTATTTACAATATATTTTATTCTTTGAAACACATTTGGTGTTTCAAAGTGCTTTCTACACAGATTTCATCATCAGATCATTATTGTTCTTAAAAAATTTTAAATTTAACCAATTTTTTCAATTTCCAATTTTTATTTATTTTCATTTATTTTATGAACATTTTGGGTCTAAGAAGATAATTCCACTTAATCATAACATAATTACAAAAATATTATTTTTTCCGGAAATTTTTAATTTGTTCTTTTTAAGTCATTTAAAAATTCAAATATTTTTTAAAAATAAATTTATTTTTATTATTTTAAAAATAAATAAAAATAAACATATATCCTACAAGTAATAGTATTTATTGCAAAAAATAAATAAAATTGTATTTTCGAAAATTTATATTGATTCGCATTAATCGTATTTACAGATATTAATGTTTAGTTACTACTTTCACACAATTCTCTTTCAAACGAATTTTATGATATGATTAATAATATTTAAGAAAATATTAACTTTATATCTAATTTTAATTTGATACTTTTATATGTAATTAGAAGTATACATATAAAACAAGAAATGTTATTATTGCATGAATTGTGATTGATTTTAATATAAGTTCTGAAAAAAATTACTAATTTTAAACTTTAATTAAAATTCCCAAATTTTAAAATTTTTGTGATTGCCTGTCAAACCCCATTACAAGTGTAGTTAAAAAGCTTTAACTAGTAAGGAGGTTAATTGGTTTTATATATCATTTTGATTTTCTCATGCATGGGTTTTTAATGGTAATCATAAATATTTCAAACATTCTTATCGAAACATTTTTTTTTTTTAAATTGATTTCATTTTCATCATGTATATATGTAAGTTAAAAAATGGACTTGTATAAATAATGTATGCTGAATTTAGAATTTTCTAATGTTTGCAATATTTTGTAATATTTTTAGTTTATTAACTAATAATAGAATTATTGTGTAACTGTAAGACTCATTCATTGTTTCAATAAAGTTAAAAATAAAATATTTTGTTTACATACTAAAGTATTAAAAAATATTATTAATATTGATTTTTATGTTATACAGTGTATATACATTACTATTCTTTAACAAGAATATATTTTATAATATAATACTTATATTTATACATCTTATACTTTTGAAAACCTTCCATAAAGATATTTAAACAATGAATTCACAAAATTACATTCGAAATAAACTGTAAAATGTTTAATATTTGACAGCACATATTTTAACACTTGAAATCGAAATTTTCACTAAAACATGTTTCAGATAGTTAACAATTTTCATTTGTCTGTTAAATTCTTGTAACAAAATTGTAAACAATTTTTAAAAAGAAATTTAGGGATTTCTGTGCTGTTAGAAAAATAAAATATAAATGGCATGTATGAAGCTTTTCGTTCAAATGTTTCATTCAAAACTATTTTTCTTTTATATTTATCAGTCTGGAATTTTAAGTTATGTTAAGAGTTATAAATTTAATCAAACTTCGTGTATTAAACAGAAGAAAGTCTGTTATGAATTGTACCTGGTTAAATTAGAGTCATAAATTTAAAATGTCTAAACAAATGTCTGATTTTTAAATAAACTCTGACTTTCTTAATCCATGGAAAGGTCTTAGTTTACATTTGATGTGATTGATGTTAGTTCAAGAAATGTTGCCTCTGTGCCACTAAATTTATTTAATGTCAGCTTCCGTTGCAAATCTGTATGTTTACCTCTTACATGCAAGAATTTCTAAAGAATTTTTTAAAAATTTTAACTAACAGAAACTTTTATCATGTATTCGAATGAAATAAGTCTATCTGAGAAGACTTCGAATTTTAAATTAAGTTTCTGAAAGCTTTGAGATTGAATGCATCTTTTAGTTAGTTTAGTTTAGTTAGTTTTATATATTTTGCATCCTAAATGTCATATGTTATATTGCCTTGTTTTATAACTAAAAAAAGACAAACAATTCCTTTAGCAAAATTTATTGAATAAAAAATTGAGTAGTTTGATTTCATATATTTAACTTATAGGGATTAATGGTGAATAATATATTAATTTATGAAAGATAATAAATTAATTTTTTTTTTCAATTCTTTCTATTAGCTCTCACTCTCCTTATATATATCTTGTTCAAATTTTCAACCGTTAATAAAATACTTTTTATTCATTCACTCAAGTTCGAATATATTTTTTTGAACTTGTAGTGGATGACATTGGATGTTAAAACAGTTTTTCAAATATTAATTCATTCATTAAATTTAATTCATTAATTTTAGTTGTTTTTTTAGATTTAAGTTGCATGTATCTACCAATAGATGGCGCCAGATAAACTTAAAAATGAATGAAAATTATTTATAAAGGACTTTCTGCGATATAGTGAAAAAAAGTAGGAATTGACTTAATTTTTTTTTTTAATATTACTTGTTTCATTTACGATTTTCAGTAGTAGGTCAGTATTGTCACGTGACTCTCAAAGGTCACGTGACAATACTGGCTGGCCTACTAACAGTCTGCACTCTGTTAGTAGCCTAAACTGATTCCTTGTGTACTCAAGCATAGCATCTAGGAGATTAACTGGTTAACCGACCACCTCAATTCTTACTGCGATAATTTATTGCTTGCTTCAGGGTCTGTTAATTAGCAGCGTAGAAAAGTGGAATGGCAGTGTAGAAATTTATAGAGTGATTAGTATTTTTGGAAAAAAATGTGTTTGAAAACATCCACAGTGTGGAGAATTTATAGAAACTGCATTTTATGGGGAAATATTTTACCAAAATAAGATGGGATGGTTTAAATTAGAAAAAGTGCTAACGTCATCCTCCAGTCATTGATTTAACTTATTCATACCCGACATATATAAGAATACTTTCTATCAAGTGATTTATCTAAATTTCCTTAGTCCAGTATTCAAAGTGCCAACAATCAAATATTTTTATGTTGATGAGTTGTGATCTTGGTTGTCACAGATTTGATTCTGGAAACAGCGAAGGTCCACTTCAACTTAAGAAATTAACATTTCGTGTATGGAGAACATTGCCTTTCATTATTTGCCAATGAATTCTTTCCGAATAACTAAACCATTAAAATCTACTCATAAAAGAATAAAGATTGAAGTAAGAGTAAAGTTTGTCAGAATCATTTCGTTAGAAATAGCCAGCACTGGAGATCAGGAAAAGATGTGATTTTTGGGGGACAATGTAAAATCACATATTATAAACGAGACTCTTAATTCTATTATTGTATTTGAATGAAACAGTCTATCACATCCACATATTCCTCAGATATTTTCGCAGTTGAATATTACTTGTTCCGTATTGTAAACAATCATATGGGAAACAAGAAATTCCATTGTAATAAAAGATCAGAACGGAATTAAAAAAAACCCGGTAATAATTAGTAATTATCACAGTAAATTTTCCTACCTTCATCAGCTTTTATCGGACTGGTAAAAGATTGTTGCATGTTATAATGCTTAATTTGTCATGCATAGATTTTCTCTAGAATTTTTATTAGAAAATACGACAGAACTACAGAACTTTTTATCACCTTTTAAACCATTTGCATATCAAAGACAAATCTTACCTTTGGTAGGTGGAGCTATTCAAACTATATAATTTAGATTTAGTATAGTTTAATATTTTAATATTCTCTCAAAGGTTTCTACTTTCATAAAGTTCAGTATTGAAGAGTAAAAATTAAGAAACTGTTTGTGTTTTAAAAAAATCTAAGAACACTTTCTTACAAGAACCACAATTGTGTTTGTTATAATTATTATTTTTTCAACAAATGAATATTTCTCATAAATACTAGAAATCACAATCAGCTCTAGACTTAGGCAAAACACATACATTGAAAAATTGATGATTGAGCCTTTTATTTATAATATATGTTAATTTATAAGGTGGTAGAAGGGGAATTTTCTTCAATCTTATGGTTAAATTGGGAACTAATTAAAAAAAATTTATATGATTTTACGTTTATATAAAAAAATGATTTTGATATTATAAGATATTTTTATATTGGGATAAATTATACATTATATTTTATAATGGAATTTTCTATTTTTACTGCAGATTTTATTCACCCAATGAATTTATTATAAAATTCATTATCTTTAGAGTTTTGAATGAATAGAATTTTGAGTTTCACTCCTGTGATATAATGATATATCTTTTTTAATTACTTATTTATTTATGAGAAGGGATTAATGGACAAGAAGTTTAATTAATAATATGTAAATGTTAAATTCTTCTGAAAAATCACTTTATTGTATTTCTGAAAAATTATTCGTGGATAACTCAAAAACTTTTCTTGCAGTTTTTTTTTTATTTGAAAGAGAATTGAGCTCCAGCGTATAATTCTTCAATCTGAAAGTAATTACACGCCCTCATTTTCTTAAACCAGTGTTTTTATTTTTCGGAAACTTAAAAGTTAAAAATTTAGTAAAGTGTGAGCCACCTCTACACAATGAAGCATTAATTAATTTCAAATTCAAAACAAATTTACCACACAATAGCCCTTATCTAAACTGGTGGTTGACTTGAATTCTTCTTTTATTTCTATTGAATTCCCCTTTTTAATCCTTGTAACTTGTGTCACAATTAAAAGTTATTTGCTTACACAACAAAATTATTTTAAGCATCAAGGACAAAAAAAAAAAAAAAAAAAAAATCAGCAGGTTTGTTTTTTTATTACTTTATACTTACCCATGCTTATTTAAAAAATTTCTTGAGGAAAATGCATGATCCTATTACGTTATGGGGAATAAAATTCTTCTTAGAAACTTGACATAATTAAACTATAGATTGTGAACGGTTTTCGAACCATAAACAGGGATTAGGTTTAGTGCTTTTTTTTGTCCTCTTTTTTTTTTTTTTTTTAACCCATCCTATTTTTTTTCCTTCTTTTCCTTATTTAATTTTAATTTGCCTCACTTCTTTTTGTTCTTCAGAGAAAATTCCAAGGATTCTTCAAAGGGGTTCGGAAAAAAAACTAGTACAAAAACTTATTTAAAAAATTAGGCCTGAAATAGTTTTCATTATTAAAGCACTGATTTTTTTTTTTTTTTTTTTTAGTTTTTTTAAACTGTAAAGACTTTAATTGAAATAATCAAAGTTTTTTTAACGTATTTATTTTGCTTTTTTTAAAAAATGAGCTTTACTGATTATAAAAATAAACAGAAATTTAAAATGTAACTTTATTTCTTAAACTTCAAATTCTATAACATTAAAAATTTTAACTTTAAGAAAGTTATTTTCTTTATTTTTCCCAAAATCATGATTAAAATTACATATGATGTTAAGATTAATGTAATTATAATGAAAAACCATCATTGAATCTTATTTGCGTTTATACAAAATACTATACTAAAATTTAATTACTCATCCTATTTTAAGAAAAAGAATTATTGTTTAATCTATTAAGACACATTTTCTTAACAACAAAAAAATTTACAGGGGGATTACAGGGAATTTCAAAAATATTTTTAACATTATTGTAAAAGCGTATTTTAAAATCTAAGAAATAGTAGTAGTAGTAGTAGTAGTAGTAGTAGTAGTAGTAAATCTTAGTAGTTGTTGTTGTTGCTGTTTCGTATGGCAAAAATTGAACTCAATCCATTTACATCAGGTCACTCTCCAAAGAATAATACATCAATTAATTCAGAATTACACACGACCAAAAAACATAAAAACAATAAATAAACAAAACAAATCTTTCAATTTTTTTAAAATAAATTATAATGTTTTTAAACATATGAACCAATTTTAAAAATTTTCAACTAGACTCTTAGTTTTAAAACAAGGACGCCAATAAACACATTATTGCATCTTATAACTAAGAAAAGAAGAAAAGAATTATTGTTATCGTTTCAAATATGTTAATAAACATATGAGAAAAAGTAATATTGAATGCTTAAATTATTTTCAATTTTCTGTCACATTTGCTGTTTGTTTGTTTGTTGTCTTTTTTAAGTTCATAATGAAAAATAAAAATATTAAATTAAATTACAGCATTAAGCAATTACAAAGCATAATTTTTTTTCGTTTTAGTAGCTAAAATTTTTAAAAGAAAGCAATCAAGAAAGAGTTGGAGCAGATGTTTTGATGCGGGTGTTTATATCACTTTTTCGTAAAATGGCGTCATTAGGACATCCTATCTGTTTCGATATCTTTTTCATCTCCTTAATGTTCTGATGAAATATTTTGGCTTTCTCCCTTATACATTTCTGGAAGAAATCTAGTTGAAGTTTTAGGAAGTAAATCATTAAACTCATCTTACATCCAACTGATAACAATATACACTGTTCGAAACTTTTCATCTGAATGTATGATTCCAATTAATCCGATCAAAAATGAGTTATTATTTTTAAAATTCAGGAAATTTGACACTGGAACGTTACATATGTATCAAATTCAGATTTACCCAGAGTGCACCACAAAGATTCTGTTACTCTTTATCGACATTTTCAATCATAATTTAGGATAAACACATTTCACAACTGCATATAAGAATACACACCTCTCTATTTGAGTTCGATATAAATAATTTCCTGCCCACATTATATCCATTCTCGTCGTGAACAAGATAGCTAGTCGAACCAAATTGTCCCAGTTAAAAAAATTAATGTTATGCATCAGACCCTACAACACTGATCAGAGAGAAAATGATATACTCTATCTCCAAAAGTGTATTTTATTCGGAATTATCTAACTCAGTTTAATAATTTATATTAATTTTGTATTAGTTGTACTGTTGTTTCATATGGCAAAATTGGAACTCAGTCTGTTAACATCAGGCCACTCTCCAAAGAATAATAAAACAATTCATTCAGAATTACCCACTACCAAAATATTAAGAACACATAAAAATATCATCATTGGAATTAAAACTTGACAATATCAAAAAGTAAAAACATTTACAAATTTCATAAGAAAAATCATAAAAATTAAGTGTATACATAAAAGTCTAAAAGGAGAAGTAAATATGAGTTCAGGACATGAGATGTCTGGCCATCCAATACAACATGCAAACATCTACTCTATGTTGTAAAGCAGAGTCAAGGCCCGACAGACGAGTAAGTGCTGCTTATTAATAGAATCTGTTTTACAGATAAGGCACAGACTATTAGTCAATATACCTATTCTGCCGAAGTGTTAGGCTAAGCAGTCGTGTCCTGTTCTCACTCCGAAATTAGGTACTCCCTCTTTACATGGCCTGCGACTGAACTATTTCCAACTATCCTTGATATTCTCTCAGAGTTTATTCCTTGATTTAATTGATATTTCTGTGTTGTATACAAACATAATATTTTTCCGTATACTTTTCTTAAGGGAATGGACTCCGATCAATAAATATCTATGTACCTCATCTTGCCAATTGATCTATTTTTTCATTACATCAATATCTGCACAGGAAATTCTATGGTTTTGCCATTCATATTTAGCTCCCTTATTAGTAATTCATTTTATTAAGTATCTTTTGTAAACCAAACTTACGGAAATAAACACAACATGCAATCAAACTATAAAAAAATTTATAAGTTTTAAATGCAAAGTTTATTTTGAAATAAATTTCCTTTCATTGTAATATGTAAGCAAAACCCAAATTTATGAATTAGTTACACCTAGATGTTTTTATTGATAATAATTTTTACACCATTATGCTTGTAATATGTCATTTTGTAAATATTTTTAGAAAAAAAAAAAATTAACAAGAAACTTTTATTAACAACAACTTTTAATCCATGAAGTTCGAATAACTTTTATTGATAATTATTTTCAGCATTACTTACTAAGAAAACAATGCCTTACACAATAAAATGCATAAATTAAAATATTAATATTACTTGTTTGATTTAATTTGAATAAGGAATATATTTATCTATATTTTATTTATTGCATAGTATTGATGACCTAGTGAGTGTTCTTGCACTCGATGACACAGGTTTTTCGAGTAGGTCGTAGGTCCTGGTATAATATGATTGTACAGCTGATAAACCTACCCAGTAGAAAGAAAGCATCTCCTGTTTCAGAATATGCTAGTAGGCAGACGTTGTCCAACATGGACCTTAGGGCCTGGGAGTTAGTTAGTTATACCTATTTACATAATCTTTATTTAAATATTAATAAAAAAATCTTACAAAATTTATGATGCCATTTGTTATGGTCTAGGAATAAAAACACACAACACTAGTGGACTGTATAAAAACACGTTATCTTTATACAAAAACCAAACTCACACGGATCATTTATTTAGACTCTAAACTCACACTGGCTGGTGTTACACCATTTATATTATGTAAAGATTAAATCATTGGAATATAAATTGATAATAAAAGTAAAAGAAACGTTATGGAACTTTGAGTTATTTTGTAAGGAACTTTAGTAATATTCAAAATCAATTCCTCCATTCTTCATGAATTGTTTTAAAAATATTCTTTTTACGTTTCAATGCTCCTCTCAACTTGAAATAAATATTCAATTTATTAAGTACTTCTTCGGAGGCCAGAACAAAAGCAATTTGCAACATCATTTAGTATTTGCCTAGATTTTATCAAGAAACAAAAATACCTCCATGGATATTCGCCAAGCGCTATCCTTCATTAATGACAAACCATTGATACAGAGTTTTGTTTCTAAGCAACAACAAAAACGAATTTATTTCCTTTTCATCTCATCTTTCATACATTTATTCTCATATCTGTGAATTTTAAATTTCTACTGAAGCGTAGAAAGATCACTGCGCTCTTTTCGTAACATCAATAAAAGGAATTTAAATACTTCCCAAAAAATAAATATGATTCAGATATAAAACAATTACAGCTCTAGTTTTTTTTTTTTTTTTACATTATCATTTTATTTTCCAGTGCTTAAAAAAGATAAAATTCGCTGACTCGGCTATTACAGTCATCCGAAAGTTGCATCACATAAAAGTTCCATCCTCTTTGATCATTTATCATAAAAACAACTTAATGCTACAATTTATCAAGGAAAGTATTTTTCCCGCGGGCGGTAAATTTTCAATATATATGGAACGACTTTTAAGAAGTAGAATAGAAATCTCGCCAACTCAGCTATTAAATCATAAACAAGCTATAAATCTTAAATATAACTTTTTGAAAAAAAAAACATATACATAATAAAAAAAGAAAAAGAAAACTCTAAACCATTTTTTACGAAGGTAATATGTTGCCTTCTTTTCGAATTGTCTACATACGTCAGTTGTATGCAATGTTTGATGGTCAAATGGCGTGTGAAGTTGTCCAAACTTTTTTTTTATCGTCAAAATTTTTTTCTATTTCTTTCAGGAAACTCCATGTTTCTAATCTTCGTTTTTTTCTTCTTTTTTGTTTCGATGAAATGTTCGTTCATTTGGATCACGCACGTACGTGTCAATGGTACATTGCGTTCACATGATTTATATCAGTGATCTAAGTCAATGTCTAGTTAGTAAATTACAGCTAAATAAAAAAAAAAAAATGTGTAGCATATTTATAAATTAACATTATAGCTATTGTGTCAAAATAGAATATCATTGTGTTATTTTATATAGAAGGATATGGATATTTATATATATATATATATATACATGTTTTGTATTATTGTGCCACTGATGATGATAAAGATATATATATACACTCAAGAGCCAAAAAATTATGACCACCTGTCAATAACGAGCTGGCCCATCTTTGGCGAGCAACGCAGCTTCAACCCGCCTTGGCATGGATTAATACCACCACTTAATACCAGTTAAATACCACTTCCACCTGATCACGTGCCTTCCACGTCATCCAGGCGAGTTCATTGCAAAATGTAGGGGTGGTCATAATGTTTTGGCTGTTGAGTGTATATAAATATATATGTATACATACATTCGTCCTGATGACCTAGTGGCGAGCCCTATGGAACCCGTTGCTATAAGGTTCGAGTCCATGGATGTTTGTTGTCGTTCGAAATCCACTTTAAACCGTAAGTCGAGGTCTAATATGGCGGCTGGGTATAGAGCTAGCAACCTTACCCCATAAAAAAGAAAAGTATCTCCTATCTCGAAATCTGCCAGTAAGCATACGATCTTGGCCCACCTTGGGACTGCTGCGTTAATGAAAGAGCATATTTACATATATGTATACATTTTTAAGAAGATATAACAAAATAATTAATCGGCTAGGTCGATGCACATGTTACTCATAATGTAAAATTTAATATAACAGCAAACTTAAAAAATAATATTAAAAAAAAAAAAAAACCTACAAAATTCCAAATGATTTCTTTTCTTCAAAATCTCATTTTCTCTTTGAAATAAAATTGTCCTTGTTTTGACCTGATTATTTTTAGAACTCTAATTTATTATTTAAACGATTAGTTATACACTTATTAGCTCGTGCGAAAATTTAAATATTAATTATGAATAAAAATGGCACTTTAAATAATTATTATGAATATAAAAAAATTAAATAAACTAATCATGATAGGAGTTTGAGAAAAAATTAACCACTAATAAATATTGAAAGTGGTCAAGGACATATTGGTAAAGAAAACAAAAACTCAGTTCTTGAAAACAATACCCATAATTTTATGGGTAATAAAAGGTAAAATAGCAATCAATAATCTTAAACATGAAATGAAACACTTAAAGCTTCAGCAATAACATAAATAGGTTTATTAAATCTGTGGTGTATTTATTGACTGAACGAGTAAAACAAATAGAAAAACGCAATTTATTTGAAGCCACTGTATTTTTTTATCTCCTTATTGAATCATAACATATTAAAATCTACACCCAACTTTTTTACATTTAATGCCATAGAAACATACAGATAATTTAAAGATAGAAAATTATCAATTTAATAAATTTTATAAACAAAATGAATAATTTATCATCCCAAAATACCATTATCCCTGAAATTTTAATTGAATTTCTGCTCTCATTCATTATTAGTTTAAACAGCAACAGTTTCTAATTTAAACTCCAGACTCAAAACTGTCATAATATTTTTGTATATTGTGCCATATATGTCATGGTTATAACTAATGATTATTTATATATTGTATATTTGTTTTAATCCAGCCTATGTTGGTTACATAGTATTATATTTTTGGTATATTATTTAATGTGCTCCTATTATTTAATATATTATTGTTTTTCAATTTAAATGTTTTGTAATACTTCACCACCTATAGTCTTATGGAGTTGAAGCATAAAATAAAGGTAATCTCATTTAAAATGTCAAAAACACATTGAAACTGTGACATTATTGAGAAATTATACAATTAAAAGTCATAATTCGGGGCCTGATGGCCGAATGGCTAGCGCTCTGGCGTTCGGTACCACAGGTATCGGGTTCAAATCCCGGCTTTGCCCATGGGTGTTGTAGTGGTTCGAATCCACTTTAAGCCGTAGGTCCGGTCTTAATAGGATCGTAGAGCGCTGCGGCAGCATTGCTACTCCGCGTCCGTGGCTTACCATCAAGTTACACGCGCCCCCTGGGAAATGCAAAGTGAGTGACATCGGTGCAGCTCTTATAGACATCCAAAGACGTCGATGTCTGTTTGCCAGCTGCATTGGAAAAAAATCATGATTGTTTATTTTAATTCATTGTTTTTTTTATCTAGTACGCCATTAAATATAACAAAGCAAAATACAATTAATTAATTTTTAATTAAAAATAGATGCAATTTCTTATAATAAAATAGTAATGATAAGAATGTTATATTATAAAAATATAAGAATATATTATCATGATACAGGTTTAGCATCATTTGCATTAAAAAAAAATGATTATGTAATGAATATAAATTTCTATTTGCAAAGAATAAAAGAAACTTATTTTAAAGAAATTAGACAAGAAAGAATTAGAGGATTAATGAAAGATATTTTTACTGGCGATAATGTAGCTTTGAATACTAATTTCTTAGGCCCAATTATTTTTAAATAAGTCATATAATTTTACAATGTTGTTACGGTAATTTCCCATTTTTTTTTTTAATAAAATGTTTGTTTCAACAAAAGACATTTTTTTATTATTTTTTTTTTAAATTTTATTTACTTGAATCCATTATTTGAACAAGATTATTTGAAAACATGCGATATGTTTAACTACAAAATTTAGTTTTCAACTCACATGTGTAGCTCTGCGAGATAACAAAAAGTCTGCATGCAGCTTAACATTGTATTTTTTAATAACATTCCATGGTTTCGAAATATATATATAACATAGTCATGTCCTTATAAGACACTGATTTTTATCAATTTTCCTGTTATAGAGACATTAGCTTCTTAATGGGTTATCTGTTCACGAATATATGTTAATAAATGCAAATTTTCAGTAGTTGAAAAGAAATTTTCAGATTTGGATTATGAATAAATGTATCAAAGACAAAAGCGTGCTTTGAATCAGTTATAAAATGTTATAGTTTTTTTAAATAATCATACTTTTAACTTTATGCATATATCATGTCGTCAAAGATGAGATTTGTAGAAAAAAAAGCAAAGTTGGTTGATAACTTACAAATATAATTAATTATTTTATTCATCAAAGTATGCCTCCATATTGTCTATACACTTTTCCCATTTAGGTTGCAGGTTGTTCAGGTCGGTGGTATAAAACCCTGGCGAACGGGAACCAATGAATTCCTGGAAGGTCAGTTTTACAGCATTGTCGGAATTCAATTGTTTTCCTATTAAAAAAGTTGTCCAAATTGTGGAAAAATAAGTAGTCAATGGGGGCTAGGTCTGATGACCAGGGAGGATGATGAAGTACCACCTCTAATTCTTATAGTTTTTCCACAGTCATTTGTGCAGTATATGGTCAAGTTTTATCATGAAATAAAGCAGTCGATATACTGACCAATCTGGACTGCCTTTCTTTAATTTTTGCAACATTTCGTCCAGTTGGTTACAATATTTTTCTATTGTAATCGATGAGCTAGATTTCATGAATTCCTAATTGATGTCACCTGCACTAGGCCCCAAAACACTCACTATCAGATTCTTTTCGCTGAATATTACGCTTTGGAGTATGTTTTAGTGGTTCATCCTAGTCATTCTGTGAGGAATGTTTGTGGTTGTTCATATTGCGTGCATAAGTGACAATTCCATTCAAAAATAGATCAGATTTGTGGCGAGTAAAGCAACATCAAGAAATCTCCCAAATGCCTTTGTTTCTGTTTTTCAGTCAGTTCTGGAGGAATCCACTTATCCAACTTCTTAACTTTACTGATTTGAGCTCAATGATTTAATACTGTTTGTTTGTAAACAACGAAGTTCAACAATAATTCTTGGCACTCTGGGATGGGTCAGACTCATTTAGTTCGTCATTACTGACCTTCGATTCTGGGCAACAGGAGGGTTCGATGTGTGGTCCAAGTCACCTGTACGAAATTTGACGAAACAACTTCATACAGTCTGTTGTGTAGTAACATTAGAGCCAAATATACTATTAATATTTCGCACTATCTTCAATGTTGTAGTTCCATTTAAGAACTCATATTTCATAATAGTGAAATTTTCAACAAAATTATTATTTTTTAACATTTAATTTTTTAGTGCTTACAATGATTTCTTTTGTGTAACTTTAAAAAACCTCACTATAACGGTAAAAAATATTAAACCATTGCTAAATAATAAACTACCAAATTTGCCAATATTACTTCATACATGGAAATTTAATAAAATATATAACGTATACACGGCCGTAGAAGCCCCCAATATACATAAAAGAAAACTGACCTAATCCTGCAGAAAAATATATACTGTGCATTCAGCAAATAATAATAAAACCTCTGTTATAGCCCGATTTATATTTCAAAATAACACCCGAAGAATAAGCTGGAAAAAGCCTTACCCAAAACGAAATAAAAGCTCAACATATGCCGTTACACATGCATCCCATATCAGATACACGGTGAATTGTATCCTCTCAACAATACGAAACTACATAATAGCGCTTTTATACCACTACAGCTTCAAGCAAAATAAACTTCAAGGCTTAGTGTATAAAAAAACGATTTCCTCGTATAATTTGTATTATTTACGCAGTAAAGGTTTGTCGTTAAGCCTTTTCCTTCCATTGAAACATTAAGGTTGGAATCTTGCGCTGTGGAAATGGAGGAAAAGTTAGAATCTTGTTTACAGAAGCAAAGTGTTTTTTTCTTTCTAGCCAAGAGTCTTCAAATAAAAACACTCGCACATAAAAATAAGTGAGTGCAGAAAATAGCTTTATTTTCAGACGACTCAAACGTTTTTAAAACGATACGAAATATTTCTAACCACCTAATGTAATTCTTGAGGAAGTGGGTAATGTTATTTTCTTCCTAGTGGGTAAGTACTTTTATTTTCTCTTGCAGCTATTTGTTGGAAGCGTTAATGAAAACATTGCCTGCTAGAGTTTCGAAAATACTTTTTGCTCATTTAATGATGCATGCAGTACTTTGGATATATAGTAGATAGACTTAAAACAAAAACATTCTCGTGTTAGTTTTAGAGTGAATATAAAAAAAAAAATTACAATAAAGAAATGTATTTGTTTCAAATTGCACTGAATTATATTTTTGGTAAAGAAAAATAAATAAAACGCTGTCTGCAAATATTATGAATATTGTATCTTATATAAGCATTTTTATACAATTTATATTTTGCGAGTTATGCATTCTATCTCATTATATCTCTTTCTTTTTTTAACAAATTTTCATATGTTTTATAAATTTGTGTAATATTAGTTATTCCCTTTATGTAACTAAAACTGATAATATTCTATATATTTATTTTAACACATAATATTCCAGATATTTATAGAAGATAATATTCCATATATTTATTAGAACAGATAATATTCCATATATTTCTTAGAACAGATAATATTCCATATATTTCTTAGAACAGATATTATTCTATATATATTTATTGGAACACATAATATTCTATAGATTTATTGGAACACATAATATTCAATATATTTATTAGAACACATAATATTCTATATATTTATTGGAGCAGATAATATTCTATATATTTATTGGGACAGATAATATTATATATTTTATTGGAACAGGTAATATTCCATATATTTATTAGATATATAATATAATATATTTATTAGATTTAGAAGAGATAATATTTCTTCAATTATAGAGAAATATGCCTTCTAACTATAAGAAAAATTAGAAAATGTTTCATGTAATAATTAAAAACACATTGAAATAGTGAAACATAGTGAGAAAAATTTTACAAAATGGTTTAAGAATATGCCTTTTAAAATATCATAATGTTATAGAAAACTACAAAGCTTTTTAAATTAAAATATTAAACATATGAACTCGATAAATTTGTAAGAAGAAAGATATTATAGATAAATTGTTGTCAATCATCAGAATATATATTGTAATGTAGGAAGATAATGTGAACGTTTATTTCTTTGCATTTGCAATTTCTACAGTAGTACTATTAAAGTCAGTTATATGCTTTGCCATTAATTTATGTTTGGTTAGAAAATAATCTTCTTAAGTTGTTAAAGATGATGCTAAAAGACGTTATGTTCCGATTAGTGTACCCTACTGGGAAATAATTTATTTTACACAATGCTTCCAACTGTAGCATATTTAACACATAATGTGGATGAAAAAAAGAAAAAATTTGTCCGAGTCTATTCAAAACCTTCACATTTAATGTCACAATCACAATTGAGTTCACTAATTTTTCAAAGTATTCCTGACTGAGCAGATTGATTTTGGTATTAGCTACCCCGTTATCTCTAGTCAATGAGGCAAGGAAAATAAATGTCCGGCAACAGTTTTTATGAAAGCAATAAAGAATTTCTGTAAAAATGATAATACTCTTCCAATAATATTTTAATCAGCACGATGATATCCTTTCTTCTGATGATAATGGTGTACATTAGTTATCCATAAAATTAAAAATAAAGCTATTTATCTTCAGCTAGAAAGGAATTTATAGATAATTTGCATGTATGGCAGAAAAACAATCAACTCCAAATTTATTGAAATAAATAATTAAATATAATTTCTTATGATTAAAGATATGTATTTTTTTATTACATTTACATTTATAACATAACACAATTTTATAATCGTCTTTTAATGTAGTGATACTGTAGAATAATTATTTAGGTTTTTCCATGTATACATGAATTTCATAGATTATACAACATTTTGCAATTGTAAAGTAACAGAAATATTCTATAAACTTGATAAAAATTTGTAAATTAATAATGTATCATAAATATTACAAAAAAGTTCTATATAAGTGAAACAAACTATAGATATATTTAAGCAAACTACTGTACATGGTAATTCTTTTTCAAGCATAGAGCAATGTTTACTTCATAATTATTGCATTTAAAAAAAATACATTTCTATAATGGCAGGGAAAATTTGCATTTACTATAAATTACATAGTTTTTTTGGCTATAGTTTTTTGGAAACGAATGAAGGATAGTTACCCATGAAAATTATCAAAAGTGTTTTTTAGGAAAACATATTTTTATAACCATCAAATGTCAAACAACTGAGGGAGTACAGGGATTATGTACTGAAAACAAATAGTTTAGTTGCAAAAAATTATTATGAATCTCCACTTTTTGAGAATAATACTATATTCATCAAGGAAAATGTTGCATTTATAAATTATTTGGCAATCGCTTCTTGGAAACAAATGTGGAATAGTTATTCACAAAAATCCTTAAAGTTCTTCTAGGAAAACATGCTTTCTTATCATAAAATGTCAAACAGTTGAAAGAGTTCAGTGATTATGCACTGAAAGTATGTACCTTCTCTTGTCAAAAAAATAATATGAAACTTTTGAGAATAATATTATACTTATCCCTATATACAAAAAAATGATATTCAATATAATAAAAATATCTAGCAAATACTTTATTAAAATAGGTACATGAAAAAGTATCTGTGATTCTTCAAATTTTATCTTCTTATATCTCATGATTTAGTATGACAGCATAAAAAATAGCCTGTCCAAATTCTGACCATTACGATTGATTTTATACAGAATATCAGTTTTGTGGCACAGAACTTGATTTCACTTTTTTTATTCTTATTTTTCAATGTCAACGATTTCTCTGGAGGTTTCGAAACGATTATAACGACATGACCATTTATCATTCTTTGCATTTTCATGGGTTTTCCATCATCAAAGTTCCAATTTCAAAACCAAGTGAGTCTTTCTTTTCTCATTTTATTCTGCAACTTGATGAATGATCTGGCGTGTGATTCGCTGAATAATTCTTTTATCATTTCTGTTTATCTAAAGAACCAGAGTGAAGTAAAAATTCAGTTTTTTTATACAGATTCTTCTATTATTGTTCCGTTGACTAGTTTGTGATAAAGTTGGCTAATTGTTTTGTTGATAAATCATGTTTGAATTTGCATGCACTTTGTGTGTAATTGCTTTATGTACTTATACTGTTAAGAATAAGCAATGAATTTTTATGAGAAACAGTTTCTCTTTTTTTTGTAACTAAGCATAACCTACTTTTCTTTTTAAATATGTGTTTATTTTTTTGAAAGACATCACAGCACTTTACAGTATGGCTGACAGTGACAAAAGATTTGATTTTTTATCAGTATGTTCTTATAAAAACATTAATAACTTAAATAAATGTTTAAAAAATGTGAATTTAATAGTTTCATAAAAAAAATATTTTCTTTATTGCTAACATATAAAGTTTGCTTAATTTTATTTGCAATGAAATTAAAAATTTTAAGATCAGACTAATAAAAAAAATGCATAAAAGATAAATACCCAAGAAGTGTTATGGATACGGTTCTATAAACTGACTAAAAAAATTATTATTGAAAAAGTAAAAATATTTCCAAGACATGTGAATTAATACGCACCTTTTAAAAAACATAAATGAAATGTATAATTTCTGTAAAAAATATCAAAATAAGGAATAGTAAAAGGTATTGAAAACTAAATGTGTTTTTACTAATTTGATTCAATATAACATTCAGAAAATTTATAATTTGTCGAAATTAATAACTTATTTTAATAATATCAATAAAGAGCATTTTAATATTGCAAAACAACATTTAACTTCAAAATAAAGATATTGTATTTTTAGATGTTCTAATTGATGTTATTTTATATAATGTCATAAATGCAAATTGAACATTTAGCTGACAAACATAAATTAATATTCACAAGTAATTTTTATGAAATATTTTCTTATATTATTTAATGTTCTTTTCTTTTAATTTGATTAAACTGTAAAAATAAGAAAAGTTTATCTTTGTTGAATTTCCTTTTTTTTTTTTTTAAATTAACTAACTGATTCTTCATGCTTTAAAATTATTTAATACTAATTAATAAACATTACGAAAAAAAATTAATTAAACTCTTTATTTGAAATTAAAATATTCATTGCAAAATTAAATAAAAATAAAGAAACCACTCCAACAAGTCACATAAATTAGATTAAAGTAATCAATAGTAATTAAGTAATATTTATTTAATTCTTTACTCAAATAAGATATTATTAGTTTTGAACTATTTTATTTCCTCTAAAGTTATATACTGAAGATGTATATAAGGACTTGACATGTGATGTATTGACTTGTTATATATTTAACTCAAAGTTTTCCCGGATGCTGCTACAAAAACAAAATAGACATAGCTATATATTTTAATATTAAAAAGCTTATTAAATACAAAAACTTGCATTTTTTGTTCATAATTCTAATAGTTCTTTCTAAGGTATAAATTTTATAATCCGGAATCCAACACATAAAACACTAGCTTTCGAAATCAAGTTTTAAAAACTAGATTTTTTATTCTAATTTGGCAATCATTGTCAGATGCGTCTTCAATTTGTCTTTCACCGGCAAATAACTGCAGAAAAAAAGTGTTATTTGGGAAGCTTTCAAGATCTCAACTGCTAGAAACTGAAATTTATGACATATAGCTATAAACTAATCTCCTTTTTATTATTAAAATATCACTGTAAGCCAAAATGAAATGGGGCCACCTCAGGTGAATTTAAAGATAATTTAGGCTAAGTATGTACGAATTAATGGTTCAACGTATTGGATGGTAGACGTCTGATAAAACCAGTCACGGCCCCCACGCTCTCCCTCCCTAGTCCAGTAGCGGACTCTGGATTTAACGTGGATTAGTGCTTAGGGTACATTTGATACGAAAAAAGCATAAGAAAAGATCGTTTCCACCGCAACAGCCGGGAGTGCTGGTGCTTATCTTTGAAGCAGAATATTAAAAACATTATTTTGACAATTGTCACCACCAACTGGCATTTAATTTTAATTTTTTTAGATAATGAGTTGTGTTGTTAATTACAAAACTTTTTTATGTCTTATTTAATATCTTGCAATGAAATGAAATGTCTGTCAAAAATATTTGAAATTAAAAAAGTATTAAATTTGTTGTTTTGTTATGACAGCAGCTACAAATGAGATTTCATTCAGATAAATTAAGTTTTAAGGGAATTTTCATTTGCTTCTTATAGTTTTGATGAATTTGTGATCAAAAATAATCTTAAAAATGTGAATAATATTTTGCATTTTAAGCATTTAAATAATAAATTTTTGTAAGAAATGAGATTGCACAATTTTCTAATATCAAATTATTTAAATTAATTAAATTTAAATTTGCAAATTAACGTAATTTATTTTGAAATATGCGAAAAATATTTTGAAAATATTATTAGTTTTTAAAAGGACAATGCTTTTGAAAGGTTAAATATATCGTTGAAATATTAATTATTTTAAATTAATTAAAATAACTCTTTGACCTTACTTTTTATGTCTTTCACAAAATAGTTTAACATTAAAATATATATAAAATTTAAATTTTTCCATTCATAATTTTAATGCTGACTTATCACGTTATATATATATATATATATATATATATAATTAAATTAATAATAATTAAAATAAGTTACTTGCAACAATAATTATACTAGTTTAATTGCAACAATAACATAATTATATTAATAGAAAGATAGCTTTCTTAAAAGTCCTGAATCATTAAGCATGTAATACCATAATAGCTTTCATGTTTATCCATTAAAGTATTATATATACTTAATATTAGTGTTTAATGTGGAAATAAATTCTATTCATTTATAAAGTTCATTTAATAGGAATGCCTTTCTTTCTTTTTGTAGCTTTAATAAAGCATAATTTATTTTCTATCAAGTTAAGTAAGGATTTGTTTGTGCATTTTTATTTCATCTTTTTCATATGTTTGTTATAAATTTTGCATTTGCTAATCAATTCATTTCTTTCATAAATATAAGAAAATAATTTATTACTTTAATAAAAAGCTTCAAAATATTTCAAATATTTCATTTAGTGTCTAATATTGTCTATGCTATTTTAAATATAAACAAGGATTCAAGGATTAACATACGCAATCTAGACTAACAGGTTTTTTTTCATTGAAACAATTGCAATTTTCAAAGTATTTTGTTACATCTAAATTATAAAGTTGTGAAAACATTAATATAAATTTTAATTTAACATTTTTATTTATAGCAACATTAATAAACTTCTTTCAAGCAATGATTTTAATAAGTGATGAACAGGAAGTATTTATAGTGAATATGAACAAAACTAATGTATCTTTGCAGGAAATAAGATTATTTCTTTGAAGGGATATTTCTAAAACATTTGATTTTAGATCTTAGAATCAACAAAAAAACTATCCGCTGTAATTTGATTTTTAGTTCGTTAGCATACAATTAATTGATTAATTAGCGTCTCAGTAATAACATGATCAATAGCATGATCAGAGGTTTAAAGTTTGTATGTTGGAAGGCTGTCATGGTGGCATGGGTCAGAGGTTATTCGATAGGGCACAGGTTTCAGTCACTGCTTTCCGAAACAAGGTGATTCGATGGCGATTTCAACAATATATGTTAATTGTCTCGCATCGATAGCTAAGTTGTTTGAGTGATTTCGAGATCTCTCAAGCAAATCACAGCTGGCAGTAACTCCTGGAAAGCAACGTCCTCCACTCGTCAAACATCTGTTGGGTGTTTGTGGCATACGTATCTGGAACGCGAAGTCTACCTGTGTTCAACAACAATTTTTTTTTGGGCCCAGAAACTAAGTACTGATGAATAAGACGATTTTTAAAACATGACGAAATGACTGTGGGCTATAAAAACTACATATTATTTCTATTGGTAATGTCTAATAGATAGCAAATGCTACTATAAATTAACCCATTCCATGGCCTTAATAAGAATGCCTGCACTCTCCTGGTCCAAAGTTGTCCCGGCAATACACTGACGTTTATTAAAGCGATTTCCCAGATCTCTCAAGATTTTTTTCTTACAGAAAATGGCATGTGACCTAATACAAGTGGTCTGCTGAGAAAATAGCTATCAATTTGTGAGTATGTTTCTACATTCATCTCTTTTATTCTACATTTCAGGGTATGATAGTAACTACCATTTTAGACACCCTTCGTAACTTTTATTTTTCCAACCGTTAATTTTTATGCAATAGAATTTCCAACATGATAGAGTTCAGATCAATGAAACATCTGAAGTGAGAGAGAAAAACTAGCCCGAAACACATTTGATGCTTTAAGGGAGGGGGAAGCACTTGAATGACAAAAGAATTTCTCTCTCAAAATGGGGAAATCATGTAGACAGACCAAAATTAATATGGTGCCTTGAAAGGATTTCCTAATTGTAAAATTATTTTTTGATATCAGAATTCCAATGCTTTTCAGAATTAATTAAGAAATCAGTAACTTTACAATGAGTATATTGTAAATGATTAAAACGTTAGAATAATAATTTAAATTTCGTCTTCCCATACTGATTAGAAATAGTTAAAACATGTTTCGGGACAGTATTTACAAATAGTGTCATGTGAAAATTAAAATTAAAATCAGTACTTCCGAATTTCAATAATTATAAACCCTAATACAACATGTGGTCTATATACAATAAGATATCTGGAGAGAACAATACATAGTCAACATGTAAATATCTCTACTTCTTTTGCAAATCTAGTGCTCAACTTCTATGTCTAGCTAGAGCAACATATAACTGTCTCAACAAACGCAAGCCTTGAAATCACGTAGACAAAGATGAATATGGTACCTTGACGGAATTTTCTAATTGTAAAATTATTTATTGACTTCAGAATTCCAAAGCTTTCTCAGAATTAATTAAGAAATCAGTAATTTTCCAACAAGTATATTGTAATTGATTAAAATGTTAGAATAGTAATTTAAATTTTGTCTTACCACAATGATTAGAAATAATTAAAGTATGATTCCCGACAGTATTTACACATAGTGCTATGTGAAATGTAACTAACTATACAAAAGACACTTTTGAAAACGTAACATCATTCCATGACACCGCATTTAATAAAATTGCTATTAATCGAAAAGCGAAATATGGTGAAAAAATGTTTGTCAAGTGTTAGCACAACGAAAATTAATTCTCTTGAAAATAACAATCAACATTCTCAGTCTTCAGAATGCATTTTTCCTAAGATTACGTTAAAGGAATGAAATTAACCAACGGTAATTAATGTATTTTTGAAATTCATTCTACGTAATGTTGTGTCATTACCATTCAAATCTTTTTACTAATAGTCATTATCATACGAAAACTTTTCCCATTTTAATTATCTCAGCTAACAAATACAGAAAACAATGTGTGAACTTGGTTGAATTATATATCATCTTTAACTGAGCATGATATAGTGACTTAAATTGTTATAGTGTTTCATTTTTGTAAATTTAATTTAACACGTCTTGTGAGTTGCCGTGAAGAAAATTATTTATACATTCTAACAACATAATAAAATATTGTTACATTTAATATTGTATCTACAGTTAAATTTTTCAAGCTTATTACAGAACTGCAAATTTATGCATAAGATATTGTAATGAACTAAATAAGGGTGTACACTTTTATTACCAGTATAATATTGCAACATAGTTATATTATTCAAAAATATTTATAGAACTAGCTTATTAAATAATACTTTAACTTACTTAATACTTATTAAATTGCAAATAATATTACTTAAAACTCCCGTTCAATTTCTTCAGTATATTAAACAGGTTTTAGAATACAAAAACTATTTTTAAATTATTAATAATTCATAATTTTTTAGATCATTCGTCATAATTATTTTTAAATAATTATTTATTGATAGTTAAAAGTAACTGAAGAATGTGAAAAAAAAAAAAATATTTAAAACATTTCTTTTTTTTTTTTTTTGCTACAATTCACTCTCATACTTAGGACTATGTAGCCCCTTAACAGTTCAAAAATTGAAAATGTAATAAACTAGGCCTCATGTATCACACGAACACCCACCGACTTATAATGGCCGGAGGACTTTTCTTCCGGTGACTTTTAGGATTAAATGCCTCACATTTGCGTAAAACACAGAAAATTCATTGCAGACAGCCTGCCTACCAATGTGAGATATGTCAACATACATTATCACAATTTTAATGAAGTCCCATCGTTTCTGTAAGCAGTGACTACAACTATATCACCACCTGATTCAACCTTCCTGTATGCTAGCTGCGCACGTTTGCCACTGGGTCACGTGTCAAGCCATTTAAAAGACTGCTGTTTGATTTAGCTTTATAAAAAATTAAATATTGCATGAAAATACAAAAATATTATATAGATTTAAGACTTCTTTTAAGTCTTAAACCTATATAATGATTTTATATTTCATGCAATAATTAATTTTCTAATATCTATACATGATATTGGTTGTGACTACATCGACTGGCGTACATTACACATATATATTTATGTATATAAGCATTATGTATATATAACAGTACAATTATTGAGAAGTTTGCATTCTATATCTATTACAGTGTGTTTTGGACGTAAACTGTATTTTCTACAGTTTACGTCCCAAAACACACTGTAATAGGTAGAGACTAGGTATAAATATATAATGGTATAAACTAGTTTATACTTATATTAGCGTACAAAAATCAAAAAGATAATTACACAATTAAATTGTCCATGCTGAAGTATATAACATAACAACGATATGCATACTGAAAAGTACTTCAATCTATCATTTATAATGAAAACAGTTATGTAAAAATGGGAATGAAAAAAAAAAAAAAACTCTTAATCTCAGCTTCCAAAAAAACCACTCTAATCGACAAACAATGGCTGGTCTCAAATCACAAATACTACGACTATACCTTGTCAACTTTAATTACTGTTCAGCTAATTATGAAGAGATTCTGAATTGTAAAGCAAACTGTTTTTCAAAACTCTTTCCATATAACTCATCTTTATTTTATTTATTTTAAATCAAACATATTTTTTAAGCTAACTGTACACAAGATAATAATAACAATTTTCTCTTTGCAATGCAAAGTTTTATAGCATCATGTCACGAAGCTTTTTTATACCATTAACAAGCTTTACAAATGCAAAACAAATAGTCTTTTCATTTTTAAAGTATTGTTTCTTTCATTTAATAATATACTATAAACATTAATGAATGGCATTAACTGTTTTAAACCTAGTTTAGGTTTAGATTTATGTATATTTTAGATCATATTTCAACGAGTTAAAATCAGACATTGATTGATAAATAGCAAACATTATGCATCATGAATCCTAAGTAAAAGTATCTAAGCAAAACCCTGTTAATACTTCAAAATATGTCTACTAACATCCAACCCTATTTTCAAAATTTCTAATCTGCTTATTACGGTATTCCGCCTTACAGAAATACATTTCCTGTGTCCCAATGCTAGAAATTTGTTGTAAAAATGCTATTCGGTTGTTTCCATACTGTGTAATTATTAAAGAGTTTCATATCACGTATACCGTCAGGCTTCTTTCATAATTGTCACGTTTAGACAGCAACTTTTTATGGAAATGATACTAATTCGTTTCGCTACTTTCGCAAATACTACTAATATTCTTTGTTAACTTTAATTACTGAGCCGTAAATTATAAAGTGGTTCTCAACAGTAAAACGAACAGTTCTTCAAATTTGTCAGCACTCCTTCACACAGAAATATTTTTTTAAATTTAATTTAATCAAATATATTTTTTAAGTTAGCCCTACACAAAATAATAATAATAATCTTTCTTTTTATCAATGCAGAATTTTATAATTTTTCCTGCCACAAATCTTTTTATAGCATTATCGAGATTTACAGTACTGATTAATTCATTTAATAATATGTTATAAACAATAAAAATGACATCAACAGTTTAAACCTAGTTAAGTTTTAGTTATATGTAATATTTAATGCATATTTTAGATCATATTTAAACGAGTTAACATCAGACATTGAAGAATAGAGAAACATCATGCACCATGAATCCAAAATTCGGTATAAATGTTCTTTGCCAAAGTAAAACCCTTTTAATACTACCAAATATGTCTACTAATATCCACTCTTACTTTTAAAATTCCTAATCTGTTCTTATTGTTTGCCGCTTTACAGAAACATATTTCCTATATCCCAATGCTAGAAATTAATTGCAGAATTTTATGACATCCTGTCAAAAACGTTTTTCATGGAATTAAAGAAGCTTTATAAATGCAAATCAAATTGTCTGTCCTTTTCTTACAGTACAGTATGCATTTAATAATATGCTATAAACATTAATGAATGACATTAACGGTTTCAAATCTAGTTAAGTTTTTGATGTATATAATAATGTATGCATATTTTTAGACCATATTTCAACGAGTTAACATCAGACATTGATTGATGAATAACGAAACATTATGCACCAGGAATCTACAATGCTCTTTGCCTAAGTAAAACCTTTTAATACCACAAAATATGTCTACTAATACCACCCCTACTTTCAAAATTCCTAATCTGCTTATTATTGTATTCCGCCTTACAGAAACACATATATCCTGTTTCTCAATGGTAGAAATTTGTTGTAAAAATACTATTCGGTTGTTTCCGTATCATGTAATTATTAAACAATTTCTGATCACGTATACCGTCCAGGCTTCTTTATAATTGGCACGTTCAGCAGCAACTTTTATGGAAAGGATACTGATTCGTTTCTCATCAGTCATAATCAAACTGAAGTCATTGTCTGATGGAGATCAATAAGTTTCATTTAGGTATTATTGCCGCTTGGATTTTGCGGTTTAATCGACCACCATTCTAATCGACAAACAATGGCTAATCTCAAATCACAAATACTACTATTGTTCTTTGTTAACGTTAATTACTGGGTTGAACAGTAAAAGAAGCAGTTCTTCAAATTTGCCCCTCTCCTTTCACAGAAATATTTTTTAAATTTATTTTAATCCAAATATATATTCAAAATTGGCTATATATACAATAATAATAATCTCTTCTTTTCAATGCAGAATTTTTCATAATTCCTATCATAGATCTTTTTTGGCATTACCGAGCTCTACAGTACTGTTTAATCAAATTGTCTTACAGTACTATTCCTTCAGTTAATAATATGTTATAAACATTAATGAATGACATTAACATTTTCAAATCTAGTTAAGTTTTAGATGTATTTAATATTGTATGCATATTTTAGATCATATTTCAACGAGTTAACATCAGACATTGATTGATGAATAACGAAACATTATGCACCAGGAATCTACAATGCTCTTTGCCTAAGTAAAACCTTTCAATACCACAAAATATGTCTACTAATATCACCCCTACTTTCAAAATTCCTTATCTGCTTATTATTGTATGCCATCTTACAGAAATATATTTACTGTGTTCCAGTGCTAGAAATTCAATGCAGAATTTTATACCATCCAATCAAAACGCTTTTTATAAAGTTAACGATTTTTGAAAATACAAATCAAACTGTCTTTCCATTTCTTACAGTACCGTTTCATGCATTTAATAATATGCTATAAACATTAATAAATGGCATTAACTGTTTTGAACCTAGTTAAGTTTTTACATGTATGTATATTTTAGATCATATTTCAACGAGTTAACATCAGACATTGATTGATGAATAGCGAAACATTATGCACCATGAATATAAAATCCGATATAAATGCTATCTGCCTAAGTAAAACCCTTTTAATAACACAAAATACGTCTTCTAATACCACGCCTACTTTCATAATTCCTAATCTGCTTATTATGGCATTCATTCTTACAGAAACATATTTTCCTCTGTCCCAATCCTAGAAATTTGTTGTAAAAATGCTACTCGGTTGTTTCCGTACCATGTAATTATTAAAGAGTTTCTGATCACGTATACCGTCCAGGCTTCTTTCATAACTGTCACGTTTAGCAGCAACTTTTATGGAAATGATACTAATTCGTTTCGCATCAGTCATAATCAAACTGAAGTCATTGTCTGATGGAGATCAATAAGTTTCATTTAGGTATTATTGCCCGCTTGGATTTTGCGGTTGACGCCTGCCTAAAAATGCAATCACGTAACGTAAGAAGAAACAGGTGTTGCTATTCACATTTCTAAAAATAAATCTTTTCTTTTTCTTTCCCCCTCGATGGTTTTTTTTTTTTTTTTTTCTGATTTCTTAGTGGTAATTTGGAAAAGTGCCAAAGTTATCCTAGATAAGCTTCCATGCTTAAAGGTTTATTGATTACGGTTGCATTCATTAATAACGGCAAACATATTATGAAATATGTGCTTAGGATTAAATAAAGTTGCAAAATTTTCAAATTTCGTCAAGTTAATAATTTAAATCATTTTGTCTTTAAAAAGACTTTTTTTCTAATTTTTGCCATTTTTAAAAATACTGCTGTCATTAATCAGTTATGCGTTATAGGTAAATAAAAATAAATAGCAGCAATATTTAATTATTAATCGGTATCCAGTATAAAGTGTTGTAATCTGTAATATAAATTGTTTTACTGTTAAATAAATATGATTAATGGGTTTTAGTACCAAAACATAATTTTTTGCACATTTTTGAAATATTTAAAAATTTGCCTTAATTCTTAGTGAAACATAATAGACTGCTTTAACTTATACAGGAGAAAAAAAAATTTATTAGACAATAAAAATTCATAAACAAAACTAATAAATAAAAAGTGTATTATTATTAGTTAAAATTTCATTTTTTATTGTTTATTTATTATTATGCTGTTACATCGTTGATTGAGTATTAAGTATGTTTTGATTGTGTTGAAAGTGAATTCACAAGTTTTAACCTAAATTAAGAACATTAAAAATTTTGCAAACGAGGTAATAATTTTTAAAATATCTATCGTTTAAGATTATAAATTCTTCTATTTTAACTTTCTTCCAATTTTTAATCATAGTTATCATTACCCTAATACAACATATACTATAGAGTAAGATATTTTGGAGACTTATGCAAACTCAACATGAAAATCTCTATACTTCTTTTGCAAATCTATTGTTCCACTTTTATGTATAGCTAGAGCAACATGTAGCTGTCTCCTGAACTAAATCAGGCCTTGAAATCACGTAGGCAGACCAAGATTAATATGGTGCCTTGACAGGATTTTCTAATTGTAAAATTGTTTATTGATTTCAAAATTCAAAAGCTTTTTCAGAATTAATTAAGAAATGAGTAATTTCCCATTGACTATATTGTAATTGATTAAAATGTTAAAATAGTAATTTAAATTTCGTCTTCCTAAAATGTTTAAATTTCATTAAACCTTGTTTCTGAACAATATTTAAACATAGTGTTATGTGAAAGTTAAAAAATTAAAAGCATTACATACTTCCGAATTTTAATAATTATCATAACCCTAATACAACATTGGAGAACAGTACAAACGCAACATGAAAATCTCTCTACTTCTTTTTGTAAATTTAATGTTCAAATTCTATGTCTAGCTGGAGCAATATTTTTAGATAGCTGTCTCAAATCAAAAGCAAGCCTTGAGATCACGTATTTTTGGCCAAGATTAATATGGTGATTTGGCAGGATTTTCTAATTTTAAAATTATTTATTGATTTCAGAATTCCAAAGCTTTCTCAGAATTAATTAAGAAATCAGTAATTTTCCAATGAGCACATTTTAAATAATTAAAATGTTAGAATGGTAATTTTAATTTTGTCTTACCGCAAAGATTAGAAATAATTATAGCATGATTCTGGACAATATTTACACATGGTGTTATTTGAAATGTAACTAACTATACAAAAGACACTTTTGAAAACTTAACATCATTCCACGATACCACATTTATTAAATTCCTATTAATTGAAAAGCGAAATATGGTGAAAAATGTTTGTCAAGTGTTAGCACAAAAAAATCAATTCTCTGAAAAATAACAATCAACATTCTCTGTCTGCAGAATGAATTTTCCTTAAGATTAAAGCGTTAAAGGAATGAAATTAGTCAACCTTAATTCAATGTATTTTGAATTTCATTCTACGTAATGTAGTGTCATTACCATTCTAATCTTTTACTAATAGTCATTATCATGCGACAAATTTTTCCCATTTTAATTATCTCAGCTAACAGAATGAGAGAGAGAGAGATTCAGAGAGAAAACAATGTGTGAACTTTGTTGAATTATACGTATATCATATTTAACTAATCATGATATATTAACTTAAGTTGGTATATTGTTTCATTTTTGTAAATTTAATTTAATACGTCTTGTTTATTGCTATGAAGAGAATTATTTATGCATTCTAACAACCTAATAAAATATTATTACATTTAATATTGTAACTACAGTTAAATTATTCAAGCTTGTTTACAGAACTGCAAATTTATGCATAAGATATTATAAATGTGTAAATAAGATTGCATACTTTTATTACTAGTTTAATATTGCAACATAGTTATATTACTCAAAATTATTTATTGAACTGTTGCTTACTAAATTTTAGCTGTCATTACACAAAACTATCGTTTTACCTGTCTCAGTATAGTAAACAAGTTTCAGAATACCAAAATTAATTTTAAATTATTAATCATTCATAACAGAAAAGTAACTGAAAAATGTTAAAAACATAAATAAGACATTAAAAGACTTTTCTTTTTTCTCCTCTCTACAACTCATCCTCGTGCTGAGCCCATTATATAAGCTTCCATGCTTAAAGGTTTATTGATTAAGCTCGTTTTCTGAGCCCTTATATATAGACTATAAAGCCCTTATCAGTTCGAAAATTGCTAATGGAATTCAATGGGCTTCATGGTCATCAAACGAACAGCCCCACCGACAGGTGAGAGACAAGACTGTGTATTCCGAGAGGTCTTTTACGGATAAGTTCTTGGAGCATTTGCATTTGAATAAGCGTAAACAGAATAAACTCCACAAGGCAGCATCGCTGTCGATTCGAGAAGGTTTACATAGATTATCACAAATGTCTTCTTTCCCATCGTACATCGTTCTTAAAGCAATGGCTGTCGCCAAAGCCACCACCTTTCTGCATGCTAGCTCTCACGTTTCCACTGGGTCACGAGTCAAGCCATTTAAAAGACTGCTGTTTGATTTAACTTTATAGAAATAAGTCTTCAATCTATATAGTATATTTTTTTTTATTTTCAGGCAATTTAAATTTTTTTAATATCCTATACATGATATTTTTTGTGCAACATCGGCTGGCATACTTTACACAATATATTTATGTATATAAACATTATGTATATGCAACACTACAATTATTGAGAACTTTGCATTCTCTACCTATTACAGGAAAAAAAACAAAAGTGTCATTTTGGACGTAAACTTTAGAAGAACTAGTTAATACTTATATTAGCGTACAAAAATCAAAAATATAATTACACAACTAAATTGCCCATGATGAAGTACTTAGCATAGCAACGATATGCCTACTAAAAAGTACTTCAGTCTATCATTTCTAATGAAAACAGTTATGTAAAAATGGCAATCAAACTCTTAATCTTAGCTTCCAAAAAATCATTCTAATCGACAAACAATGGCTGGTATCAAATCACAAATACTACTACTATACCTTGTTAACTTTAATTACTATGCAGTAAATTATGGACAGGTTCTGAATTGTAAAGCAAACGGTTTTTCAAATTTGTCAGCCCTCTTTCCATATAAATCATCTTTTTATTTATTTTAAATCAAATATATTTTTAAGGTAACTATACACAAAAATAATAATAACAATTTTCTCTTTCAATGCAGAGTTTTATAGCATCATGCCACGAAGCTTTTTATACCATTAACAAGCTTTACAAATGCAAAACAAATTGTCTTTTAATTTTCTAAAGTACTGATTTATGCATTTAATAATATGCTATAAACATTAATGAATGACATTAACTATTTCAAACCTAGTTAAGTTTTAGATGCATTTATATTTTAGTCAAATCACAAATACTAAATCAAAATACTACAATCACAATACTACCCATTCCTTGTTAACTTTAATTACTGAATCTTAAATTATAAAGTGGTTTGAACTTTAAAACAAATAATTCTTCAAATTTTCAGCACTCCTTCCACAGAAATATTTTTATTTTTTATTTTAATCAAATAAATTTTTTAAGTTAGCTGTATACAAAATAATAATAATAATCTTCTGTTTTAAATGCATAATTTTATAACTCCTGTTTACGAAACTTTTTATCGTATCATGAACTTTATAAATAAAAATCAAATTGCCTTTCATTTCTTACAGTACTTTTTCATTCATTTAATTATATGCTATAAACATTAATGAATGATATTAATGGTTTCAAATCTAGTTAAGATTTAGAAGTATATAATATTGTATGCATATTTTGGATCATATTTCAACGAGTTAGCATCAGGCATTGATTGATGAATAACGAAACATTATGCACATTGAATCTAAAATGTTCTTTGCCTAAGTAAAACCCTTTTAATACTACCAAATATGTCTACTAATACCACCTCCTACTTTCAAAACCCCTTTTCTAATCTGCTTATTATGGCAATCCGCATTACAGAAACATATTTCTTGTGCCCCAATGCTAGAAATTTGTTGTAAAAATGCTATTCGGTTGTTTCCGTACTATGTAATTACTAAAGAGTTTCTGATCACGTATACCGTCCAGGCTTCTTTCATAATTGTCACGGTTCTTTATGGAAATGACACTTTCGTTTTGCATCAGTCATATTCAAACTGTCATTTTCTGTTCAATTTTCATTTAGGTATTGTCAGATTTCGGCCACCATTCAATCGACAAAATGCTAACCTCACTATTATTCCTTGTTAACTTTAATTATTGAGCCGTAAACTATAAAGTGGTTCTGAACAGTAAAACCAGCAGTTTTCTAATTTGTCAGCACTCCTTCCACAGAATTCTTTTTTTATTTATTTTAATCCAAATTTATTTTCTAAGCTAGCCATATACAAAATAGTAATAATAATGTCCTCTTTTCAATGCAGAATTTTATAATTCCCTGTCATAACTCTTTTTTTTTGTGGCATTATCGAGCTCTGCAGTACTGTTTATTCAAATTGTCTTTCCATTTCTTACAGTAATATTCATTCATTTAATAATATGCTATAAACATTACTGAATGGCATTAACAGTTTCAAATCTAGTTAAGTTTTAGATGTATATAATAATGTGTGCATATTTTTAGATCATATTTCAACGAGTTAACATCAGACATTGATTGATGAATAGCGAAACATTACGCGGCATGAATCTAAAATTCGGTATAAATGCTCTTTGCTGAGTAAAATCCTTATAATACTACCAAATATGTCTACTAATACCACCCCTACTTTCAAAATTCCTAATCTGCTTATTATTGCCATCTTACAGAAACATATTTACTGTGTTCCAGTGATAGAAATTCAATGCAGAATTTTATACCATCAATCAAAACGCTTTTATAGAGTTAACGAGTTTTATAAAAAATGCAACTCAAACTGTCTTTCCATTTCTTCCAGTACCGTTTCATGCATTTAATAATATGCTATAAACATTAATAAATGGCATTAACTGTTTTGAACCTAGTTAAGTTTTACATGTATGTATATTTTAGATCATATTTCAACGAGTTAACATCAGACATTGATTGATGAATAGCCATACATTATGCACCATGAATATAAAATCCGATATAAATGCTCCCTCTGCCTAAGTAAAACCCTTTTAATAACACAAAATACTTCTTCTAATACCATGCCTACTTTCATAATTCCTAATCTGCTTATTATGGCATTCATTCTTACAGAAACATATTTCCTGTGTCCCAATGCTAGAAATTTGTTGTAAAAATGCTATTCGGTTGTTTCCATACCATGTAATTATTAAAGAGTTTCAGATCACGTATACCGACCAGGCTTCTTTCATAATTGTCACGTTTAGCAGCAACTTTTATGGAATGATACTAATTCGTTTCGCATCAGTCATAATCAAACTGAAGTCATTGTCTGATGAAGATCAATAAGTTTCATTTAGGTATTATTGCCAGCTTGGATTTTGCGGTTGACGCCTGCCTAAAATACAATCACGTAACGTAAGAAGAAACAGGTGTTGCTATTCACATTTCTAAAAATAAATCTTTTCTTTTTCTTTCCCCTCGATGGTTTTTTTCTTTTTTAATTCTGATTTCTTAGTGGTTATTTGGAAAAGTGCCAAAGTTATCCCTAGATAAGCTTCCATGCTTAAAGGTTTATTGATTACGGTTGCATTCATTAATAACGGCAAACATATTATGAAATATGTGTTTAGGATTAAGTAAAGTTGCAAAATTTTCAAATTTCGTCAAGTTAATAATTTAAATCATTTTTCTTTAAAAAACATTTTTCTAATTTTTGCAATTTTTATAAATACTGTTGTCATAATCAGTTGTGTTATAGGTAAATATTAAATAGCAATATTTAATTATTTATCGGCATCAGTATAAAGTGGTTGTAATCTGTAATATAAATTGTTTTACTGTTAAATAAATAAGATTAATGGGTTTTAGTACCAAAACATAATTTTTTGTGCATTTTTGAAATATTTAAAAATTTGCCTTAATTCTTAGTGAAACATAATAAGAGACTGCTTTAACTTATACAGGAGAAAAATATAATTTATTGGACAATAAAAATTCATAAACAAAATTAATAAATAAAAGTTTATTATTATTAGTTAAAGATTAATTTTTTTATTGTTTATTTATTATTATGCTGTTACATCGTTGATTGAGTATTGAAGTATGTTTTGATTGTGTGAAAGTGAATTGACAAGTTTTAACCTAAATTAAGAACATTAAAAATTTTACAAACGTCTAATAATTTTTAAAAATATCTATCGTTAAAGATTATAAATTCTTCTATTTTAACTTTCTTCCAGTTTTTAATCATAGTTATCATTACCCTAATACAACATACTATAGAGTAAGATAATTGGAGACTTATACAAACTCAACATGAAAATCACTATACTTATTTTGCAAATCTATTGTTCCACTTTTTATGTATAGCTATAGCAACATGTAGCTCTCTCTGAACTAAATCAGGCCTTGAAATCACGTAGACAGACCAAGATTAATATGGTGCCTTGACAGGATTTTCTAATTGTAAAATTGTTTATTGATTTCAAAATTCCAAAGCTTTTCAGAATTAAATTAAGAAATCAGTAATTTCCCAATGACTATATTGTAATTGATTAAAATGTTAAAATAGTAATTTAAATTTCGTCTTCCTAAAATGATTAAATATAATTAAACCTTGTTACTGAACAATATTTAAACATAGTGTTATGTGAAAAAGTTAAAATTAAAATCATTACATTCTTCCGAATTTTAATAATTATCATAACCCTAATTCGACATTGGAGAACAATACAAACACAACATGAAAATCTCTCTTTTCTTTTGTAAATTTATTGTTCAAATTCTATGTCTAGCTAGAGCAACATGTAGCTGTCACAGCAAAAGTAAAAGCAGGCCTTGAGATCACGTAGACAGACCAAGATTAATATGGTGACTTGGCAGGATTTTCTAATTCTAAAATTATTTATTGATTCCGGAATTCCAAAGCTTTCTCAGAATTAATTAAGATATCAGTAATTTTCAATGAGTATATTGTAATTGATTAAATTGTTAGAATAGTAATTTATATTTTTGTCTTACCACCATGATTAGAAATAATTAAAGCATATTTATGGACAATATTTACACATAGTGTTATGTGAAATGTAACTAACTATACAGGAGACAATTTTTGAAAACGTAACATCATTCCGCGACACTGCATTTAATAAAATTCGTATTAATTGAAAAGCGAATTATGGTGAAAAATGTTTGTCAAGTGTTAGCACAACCAAAAATTAATTCTCTTGAAAATAACAATCAACATTCTCAGTCTGCAGAATGCATTTTCCTAAGATTACGGTAAATGAATGAAATTAATCAACGTTAATTCAATGTATTTTGAAATTCATTCTACGTAATGTTGTGTCATTACCATTCTAATCTTTTACTAATAGTCATTATCATGCGACAACTTTTCCCATTTTAATTAACTCTGAGAAAACAATGTGTGAACTTAGTTTAATCATATATCATCTTTAACTAAGCGTGATATAGTGACTTAAATTGTTATATTGTTTTCATTTTTTGTAAATTTAATTTAACACACCTTGTTTGTTCCCTCTGAAAATTATTTATACATTCTAACAAACTAATAAAAATATTGTTACATTTATTATTGTAACTACAGTTAAACTGTCCAAGCTTATTTACAGATCTTCAAAATTTATGTATAAGATATTATAATAAACTAAGTAAGATTGTATACTTTTATAACTGGTAAAATATTGCAACATTGTTATATTATTCAAAAATATATATAGAACTGTTGCTTATTAAATTTTAGCTAATATACTTAAAACTCCGTTATAATTTTCTCAGTATTGTATACAAGATTCAGGATTCAAAAATTATTTTAAATTATTAATTATTCATAATTATTTTTTTAATTATTAATTATTCATAATTAAGAAAAGAATGCCGAAACATAAATAATATCATTTAAAATACTTTTCTTTTTTTCTTTTTCCACAATTCATCCTCGTATTTAGGGCTACGTAGCCCCTTACCAGATTGAAAATTGAGAATGGAATTCAGTCGGCTTCATGTATCCACGGACACCCACTGATTGATGATGGGAGAACTGTGTATTTAGGGATAAGTGACTCATATTGCATGTTGTATGAGAGAAAGCACAGAGTACTCACACCAGACAGCCTGACTATCGATACGAAATGGGTTTACATTCATTATCTCAATCGTCATGGAGTCCCTCGTTTCTGAAAGTGGGACTATAACAAAGCCACCACAGGATTCAGTCCTCCTGCTCACTAGTGGTCACGTTGCCACTGGGGCACGAGTTCAACCATTTAAAGAATGCTGTTCGATTGAACTTCAAAGAAATAAGTCTTAAACCTATATATTATTTTTTTTTATTTTCATGCAATATTTAATTTTCTAATATCCTATACATGATGTCGTTTGACTGCATCGACTGGCTTACATTACACATATACACTGGTGTCCAAAAAGTTAAGCATAGTTGATAATTATGTGAATAAAGTTGGGAACTGTAAATCAGAATGGCGGGAAACGTGATATGCGAGTGTAAAAATGGTTATTAAATAAAAGTAAATCAAGAGAACGATAATAATTATGATACAAAGTAGCAGTTTGAAAGAAAACTGAGCATAGCAAGGGTTCACACTTTAAAGAAAAATGAAAGATAACATTAAAATAAAATACTAATGCTGCAGTTTAATAAGGCGTGTGGTCACCTCTGACAGTCCAGGCAAGCTGCACAGCGATTTATTATACTTGCTATGAGATGATGAATGAGTGTGGGCTCAAACATTAATCTTCTTGAAGAGCTCGCTTCAGTTCTGTAACGGAGCTTGGTGGGTGCGAAAGGGCTGCAATTTGTCTCCCGAACATATCCATACATGCTCGATGGGACTTAAATCAGAGAGTTCGCAGGCCACGACATGCGCTGGATGTTTTCCGTTTCAATGAAGTCATCATACCAGCACCGATCGGTGACATGGCGCATTATCATCCGTGAATATGAAGTCAGGACCGACGCACCTCGAGAACGTCCACCAACATAAGGCTCAAGAACTTCGTCTCTGTATCTTTGACCAGTCACTGGGCCCCGTGTCAAAGAAATGGAGGTCTGTGCGGCCGTCCATCATGAGCCACTGCCCATACCATTACTCCCTTGATGGAAAATGATGTCTTTCCGTTACGTTTCTTGGTTCAAAACGTGTTCCACGTTCTCTCCATATCGTTACCCGACGAGAATCACTACTCAGACTAAACCGGGACTCGCCACTGAACATCACATCGGCCCACTCTCCCACACCAATGTTGTTGTTTCAAACACCAGTTCAAACGAGCGCGTTTATGCGCAAACGTGGGGTATTCTGGCATACAGGCCAGCATGAATGAGTCTCCTGTAAACAGTTTGTCTCGAAATTCACATTCCTGTGGCGACTGTGAGCCCCGAACCCAGTACTCTGGCAGTACTGCCCCTCTGACGTCGCGCACTTATTACCAGATATCGGTCTTGGCTAGGGGTTGTGACTCTTGGTCGACCTGATACTGGTTGTCGGGTAACATCTTCCGCTCTCTGAAACCTCTGCCACAGTCTTGAGATCACAGACTGGGTCCACATTTAAAATTCGAGTCACTTCTGTTTGTGATCGTCGGATTGCAGCATTCCAATGATTCTTCCTTTCGCAAACATGTCATTTGGCGTCTTTGTGCCATCATTCACCTTGATTGATGTACAAAATCAACGTTCCTTCGCACAGCAGTTGCACGAAGCTTGTCTGAACAGCCTATGCTGCGTGAATCGTTTCTCTGCGTTCCGACATGCGCAGATGTTTCGCTTTTAGTCGAAAAAAAGTTTTTGCATAAACCCAATGTTTCTTCTTCACCCAAAATAATATCCACAAGAAATTTTGAATAATTTCACGAATATTTACTCCATGTTTTTCGCATTTTACGATTTATACTTAATTTTGGACACCAGTGTATATTTATGTATATTAACATTATGCATATGCAACACTACGATTATTGAAACTTTGTTATCTACCTAAGAACAAAAGTCCTGTTTTATGTAAACTTTACTTTATACTTTTTATTAGCGTAACTAAAATTCAGGAAGACAAATACACAACTAAATTGTCCATGATTAAGTATATGGCATCAGCAACGATATCTTTTTATAAAATGTACGTCAGCCTATCTTTTCTAATGAAAACAGTTATGTGTATATAAAGTAACTCTTAAACTTAGCTTCCGAAAATTCCGTGGAAGATCTGAAGATTACCATTCTAAAATATCGATGGAAAACAATGTATGATCTCAAATCACAAATACTACTATTATTTCTTGTTAACTTTAATTACTAAGCAGCAAATTACAAAAGCAAATTATAAAAAAGCAGCAAATTACTGAATTGTAAAACAAATGATTTTGTCAAATTTGTCAGCCCTCTATCCATAGAAATCATCTTTTTTAATTTATTTTTTTAATTCAAATATATTTTTAAGTTAGCCATTTACAAAATAATAGTAACAATTTTCTCTTAGCAGTGCAGAGTTTTATAGTATCATGTCACGAAACCTTTTATAGTATTAACAAGCTTTACAAATGCAACACAAATTGTCTTTTCATTTTTAAAGTACTGTTTCATTCATTTAATAATATATTATAAACATTAATGAATGGCATTAACAGTTTTAATCTAAGTAAGTTTTTAGATGTATGTATATTTTTTGAATTCATACTTCAACAAGTTAACATCAGACATTGATTGATGGATTACGAAACATTATGCACCATGAATCTAAAATTCGGTATAAATGCAGTTTGCCTAAGAAAAACCCATTTTAATACTACAAAATATGTCTACTAATACCCACCTCTACTTTCAAAATTCCTAATCTGCTTATTATGGCAATCCGCCTTACAGAAACATATTTCCGGTGTTCCAATGGTAGAAATTTGTTGTAAAAATGCTATTCGGTTGTTTCCGTACTATGTAATTATTAAACAATTTCTGATCACGTATACCGTCCAGGCTTCTTTCATAATTGTCATGTTTAGCAGCAACTTTTATGGAAATGGATACTGATTCGTTTCTCATCAGTCATAATCAAACTGAAGTCATTGTCTGATGGAGATCAATAAGTTTCATTTAGGTATTATTGTTGCCCGCTTGGATTTTGCGTTTGAACGACCACCATTCTAATCAACTAACAATGGCAACCTCAAATCAAAATACTACTATTATCCTTTTTGTTAACTTTTATTACTGTCCTGTAAATTATAAAGTGGTTCTGAACAAAACAATCAGCAGTTTCAATTTGTCAGCACTCTATCCATAGAATATATTTTTATTTATTTTTAACCGAATATATTTTCTAAGTTAGCCATATACAAAATATAATAATAATCTTCTCTTTTCAATGCAGAATTTTATAATTTCCTGTTTAATTCTTTTTATGGCATTCGACCGAGCTTTACCGTACTGTTTCATTCATTTAATAATATGCTATAAGCATTGCTGAATGACATTAACAGTTTTTAAACTAGTTAATTTTTAAATATATATAATTATGTGTGCATATTTCAGATCATATTTCAACGAGTTAACATTAGACATTGATTGATGAATATCTAAACATTATGCACCATGATTCTAAAATGCTCTTTGTCTAAGTAAAATCCTTATAATACTACCAAATATGTCTATAATACCACTCCTACTTTCAAAATTCCTAATCTGCTTATTATGGCAATCCGCCTTTTACGAAAAACATATTTTCCTCTCTGTCCCAATGCAGCTTGAAATTTGTGCTAAAAATGCTACATTACGTTGTTTCGTACCATGCAATTAATAAACAGTTTTCAGATCACGTATGCAAAAGTCAGGCTTTCTTTCATAATTGTCGTTTAGGCAACTTTTATGGAAAGCACTAATTCGTTTGCATCAGTCATAATCAAACTGAAGTCATTGTCTGATGAAGATCAATAAGTTTCATTTGGGTATTATTATCCGCTTGGATTTTTTGCGGTTGACGCCTGCCTAAAATACACTCACGTATGTAAGAAGAAACAGGTGTTGCTATTCACATTTCTAAATATATCATTCTTTTTCTTTCCCCCTCGATGTTTTTCTTTTTTTTTTTTAATTCTGATTTCTTAGTGATTATTTGGAAAAGTGCCAAAGCTATCCTAGATAAGCTTCCATGTAAGGTTTATTGATTACGGTTGCATTCATTAATAACTTATTAAGAAACGTAGTTTGAAAGATGTGTTTAGGATTAAATAAAGTTTTAAAATTTTTCAAATTTCGCTAAGTTAATATTAAATCATTTTGTCTTCACAAAAGAAATTTTTCTCAGTTTGTACATACTGCTGGCATTAATCAATTGCATTATCGGCAAGCAATAAATAACTAAAATTTGTTATTAATGATAAAGGAATTTGTATAAAGCGGTTTGCAATCTGTAATATAAATAGACGTACTATAAAATAAATAAGATTAATGGGTTTTAGTACCGAAAAGTAATTTTTGTCTGTTTTTGAAACATTTAAAAATTTAACTTAATCCTTAGTGAAAATAAAGAGAGAGACTGCTTTAACATGACAAAAGAATTTAATTTATTAGGCAATAAAATTCATATACAAAACTACAATAGCTAAAAGAGAGTTTATAATTATTATTTAAAATTCAATTCTTTTTAATTGTTTTTTAATTATTATGCTGTTACATCGTTGATTTTGAATATTACCTTTCTTTGAATTGTTTTACTAATGTGTTAAAGTGAATTGATCAAGTTTTAACCAAGTTTAAAACCAACCCTACTTCTAAAATTCCTATTTTTCTTATTATGGCAATCTGCCTTACAGAAAGATATTTCCTGTGCCCCAATCCTAGAAATTTGTTGTAAAAATTCCATTCGGTTTTTCCGTACCATGTTATTATTAAAGAGTTTTTGATCACGTATACCATCCA